>ONZH01015320.1:0-270726 GCA_900303285.1 Rhinella marina
AAATGGCCATACAGATTCAGACAGCACATGGTGTGCTGCCTGCCTCTTTTGTAGCCCCATCAAAATGAATGGGTCTGTATCTGATTTGCAAAAAATGTGGAGATTGAAAATACGGTCATGTGCATGAGGCCTTCTTCATCATGGCCAACTGTCCCTAAATTTTTACATGCAATCTTGTTATTTCTTCATGTACTGGGAGTTCATCAAAAAGGAAGTCTACGAGCTGTGATAAGAAGCTGCAGGCCCTGTATATACAAGCTGTGGAAACAAAGTGCAAGGTTTGTGTGGGGAGCTTTGGGGGAGGCATAGTTTTAAATGATTCTAGATTGCCCAAGACAGCACTGCTTTTTCACCTTGTGTCCTGTTCCTTCTAAATGCCAAGTAGGCAAGTATCTGGGTACAATATTAACCTGTAGTTGAGCAAGGTTTTGGTCGTATGGCAGTATGTGGACACCATTATATACAAACAGTATGGTATAATATTCGAACCCTGGATGTGCCGTAAGCCAGTGACATCATGTTCATTGGTCACATGGCCTAGTTTACAGCTCAATCCTATAAAGTGAATAGGCCTGAGCTGCAATACCAAGCACAGCCGCTATAACAATGTATGTTACTGTGAGGAGACCAGAGTGCAGTGGCCTCTTCAAACAGCTGATTGGTGGGGGAGCTAAAATAGTCTTGATGACCTATCCCTTAGGAGGATGGAAGTCCTGCAAATCCCCTTTAAGAAATGAATCAGCACAGAAGGTAGGACCCATAAGCAACATGGTCTTAAAGGTAGAGGTTTACTTAGTGAACCCAAAGCAAAAACTGTAATGCATGTATTCCATTTGAGCAAATAAGAAAAAAATATAAAAATACTTTAATGTGGTGACAAAAAAAAAAAGAGGGTAGGGCAAAGCTCTCTGTGGTTGTGCTATGTGTAGAGCAGGAACTCTTGTGCATACATTATATATGCAAATGTTTAGGATGAGCTACTGTCACGCGCAGGTGTGTGGGGGGGGAACCCAAACCAAAGCGTAGGAGGGAAAGGAGATTAGGCCTAGAAACTAAAGGAAGGAAGATGGTCACCTCCTACAGGAAACCCTGGCTCAAAATCCTGTCTATCTACCAGTAGAACAGGCCTCAAATGTAGGCAAGTTCATACACGGGAACCTAAACACTGAACTGACCCTATAGGACCCTGGAAACTAATGACAGGAATGAGTCTACCTGTTCCTCCAAAAGGAAGGACAAACAGGAGTCTCCCTAAGGCCTAATAACAAAACAACAGGAGGGAAAAGGAAACATCTTTCAATGAAGAAATGGAGGTTTCCAGGATCCAGCTGAAACCAAACTGCTGCTCACCACCACAACACTGAAGCTATAAACCGCAAGGAATAGTGGGAGAACAAAGCAATAAATAGGGAGGGACAATTACCACACCAGGAACAACCTGAGGGGAAAAGGGTGTGGTAAAAAACCAACAACAAAAAGGGAAAACATGTCAGATTACACCACGTGTTGCCAATCTGACAGACCTCCTGTTATCTGTCATAGGAATGTCCGTGACAGTACCCCCCCTTCTACGGGTGACCTCCGGGCACCCCGGACCAACTTTGTCCGGATGAGACCTGTGAAAAGCTTTCAACCAACGACTGGCATTCACGTCAGATGCCGGTACCCACGTCCTCTCCTCTGGTCCATAACAAGATATTGAAGAGTTCTACGAAGAACTCGAGAGTCAATATTCTTGGCGATCTGGAGTTCCAAACTGCCGTCCACCATGACAGGCACGGGTGGCAAGGGAGATGGCTCCAAAGGTTCAACATATCTCTTTAACAAAGATCTGTGAAATACATTATGAATTTTCAGGGCCCTGAGGAAGTTCAAGAGGAAATGCTACAGGATTAATAATGGCAGTGATCTTTATATGGACCAATATATCTTGGACCCACTTCCAAGAAGGAACTTTGCCAACTTAATTTTCTTGTGGACAGCCACACAGAATCACCCACTCTTAGGTCCGGACCGTTCATACGTTTCCTGTCAGCCACACGTTTGTACTTGTTGCCCATATATAACAAGTTACTTAAAATTTTCCGCCATATAGATGACAATGATGACAAAAAACGTTCTTCCTCAGGAATACAGAGGTATCTGAACCAGAAAAAGTGCCAAACTGCGGGTGAAACCCATATGCACCAAAAAACGGCGACTTGCCAGTGGACTCCTGTCTACGATTGTTTATGGCAAACTTCGCCAGAGACAAAAACGAGGACCACTCCTCCTGATTCTCAGAGACAAAATATCTCAAGTAAGTCTCCAGACTCTGATTAGTACGCTCTGTCTGTCCATTCATCTGAGGGTGAAAAGCAGAGGAAAAAGACAGTTGTACCCCGAGCCGAGTACAGAACGCCTTCCAGAATCTGGACACAAACTGAGTCCCACGATCAGAGACCACGTCAGTGGGAATGCCATGAAGTTTTCAATGGTTGTCAACAAACACTTGTGCAAGGATTTTAGTATTAGGGAGTCCGGACAATGCAATAAAGTGCACCATTTTACTGAACCGATCTACAACCACCAGATAACTGTCTTTCCAGACGGAATTAGGCAGATCAGTGATAAAGTCCATAGACAATTGAGTCCATGGTCTGGAGGGGATGGGCAACGGTAGTAGGGGTCCAGAAGGTCGAGTAATGTGTCACCTTAGCGCGTGCACAGAGACTACAGGTCGACACATAGTCCCTCAACACACTTACGCAGCCCTGGCCACCAGAATCTACGAGAGATGAGGTCGACAGTGGAGTTACTCCCAGGGTCCAGGGTGTCCCACAAGCAGCGTACAGTGATGTTCCTCAAACACCTTATAACGCAATTCAGATGAACAAACAATTTACAAGGGGGCAAGACTCCGGTGCGTCTCCTGGGCCTCAAACACCTTAGCCTCAAGATCAGGGTAAAGAGCCCTTCAGACAGTATAGGCTCGGATCTTCAAAATCACCACTCCTGAAAAACTGCGTGACAAGGCATCCGCCTTGACAGTCTTAATCCCAGGACAATACGTGGCAATGAAATTGAATCTGCGTGAAGGAACAAAGACCATCTGGGCCTGCCTCGGGTTAAGTCATTTTCGTCGACTCAAGGTAAGCCAAGTTTTTAGTGATCTGTGAATACCGTGATTGGGTGAATCGCCCCTTCCAACCAATGACGGCATTCCTCAAAAGCCAACTTAATGGCCAGTAACTCTGTTACCCCACATTCGTAATTTCTCTCCGCAGAAGATAGTTTTTTCGAGAAAAAGGCACATGGGCGCCATTTAACCTGGTGACGGACCCTGTGACAAAAACTGCTCCTACCCCACCTCAGATGAGTCAACCTCCACAATGAAGGTTGTGACACATCTGGCTTGCACCAAAATAGGGGCAGAAGAGAAGCACTCCTTCACAGTGGAAAGGTTCGCAATGCTACATCAGACCACACTGAGACATCCTTCCCTTTCCTAGTACATGTCAGTTAAGGGTTTAACTATTGTCGAATAGTTCCTTAATAAACTTTCGGTAATAGCTGTTGAAACCCCAAAAACAGGCATAAGAGCCTTCAAATTTTCCAGGTCGATCCCAGTCCAATACAGCACAGACTTTCTCTGGATCCATTCGAAAAACCTGAAGATGACAGCAGGTATCCTCAAGAATTGCACCTCTTGTATAGCAAAAACACATTTGTTGTCTCTTAAGATCTGCAACACCTGTCTAACGTGATCCTGATGTGTCACCATATCTGGAGAATACAGTCATGGCCAAAAGTTTTGAGAATGACACCAAATATTATATTTTCCACATGATCTGCTGCCCTCTGGTTTTATGTGTGTTTGTCAGATGTTTTTAATCACATACAGAAATATAATTGCAATCATATTATGAGTAACAAAAGCTTATATTGACAGTTAGAATGAGTTAATGCAGCAAGTCAATATTTGCAGTGTTGACCCTTCTTCTTCAGGACCTCTGCAATTCTCCCTGGCATGCTCTCAATCAACTTCTGGACCAAATCCTGACAGCAGTCCATTCTTGCACAATCAATGCTTGCATTTTGTCAGAATTTGTAGGTTTTTGTTTGTCCACCCGTCTCTTGATGATTGACCACAAGTTCTCAATGGGATTAAGATCTGGGGAGTTTCCAGGCCATGGACCCCAAAATCTCTATGTTTTGTTCCCTGAGCCATTTAGTTATCACCTTTGCTTTATGGCAAGGTGCTCCATCATGCTGGAAAGGCATTGTTGATCGCCAAACTGCTCTTGGACGGTTGGGAGAAGTTGCTCTCGGAGGACATTCTGGTACCATTCTTTATTCATGGCTGTGTTTTTAGGCAAGACTGTGAGAGAGCCGATTCCCTTGGCTGAGAAGCAACCCCCACACATGAATGGTTTCAGGATGCTTTACAGTTGGCATGAGACAAGACTGGTGGTAGCGCTCACCTCGTCTTCTCCGAATAAGCTGTTTTTCCAGATGTCCCCAAACAATCGGAAAGGGGATTCATCAGAGAAAATGACTTTCCCCCAGTCCTCAGCAGTCCACTCCTGTACCTTTTGCAGAATATCAGTCTGTGCTGATGTTTTTTCTGGAGAGAAGTGGCTTCTTTGCTGCCCTCCTTGAGACCAGGCCTTGCTCCAAGAGTCTCCGCCTCACAGTGCGTGCAGATGCACTCACACCTGCCTGCTGCCATTCCTGAGCAAGCTCTGCACTGCTGGTAGCCCGATCCGCAGCTGAAACACTTTTAAGAGACGGTCCTGGCGCTTGCTGGTCTTTCTTGGGCGCCCTGGAGCCTTTTGGCAACAATGGAACCTCTCTCCTTGAAGTTCTTGATGATGCGATAGATTGTTGACTGAGGTGCAATCCTTCTAGCTGCGATACTCTTCCCTGTTAGGCCATTTTTGTGCAGTGCAATGATGACTGCACGTGTTTCTTTAGAGATAACCATGGTTAACAGAAGAGAAACAAATGATGCCAAGCACCAGCCTCCTTTTAAAGTGTCCAGTGGTGTCATTCTTACTTAATCATGACAGATTGATCTCCAGCCCTGTCCTCATCAACACCCATACCTGTGTTAATGGAGCAATCACTGAAACATGTTAGCTGGTCCTTTTAAGGCAGGGCTGCAATGATGTTGAAATGTGTTTTGGGGGATAAAGTTCATTTTCTAGGCAAATATTGACTTTGCAAGTAATTGCTGTTAAGCTGATCACTCTTTATAACATTCTGGAGTATATGCAA
The DNA here is from genome assembly GCA_900303285.1 of Rhinella marina. Classification (NCBI taxonomy): domain Eukaryota; kingdom Metazoa; phylum Chordata; class Amphibia; order Anura; family Bufonidae; genus Rhinella; species Rhinella marina. The sequence continues at coordinate 5,260 of ONZH01015320.1, forward strand.
ATTGCCATTATAAAAACTGAAGGCAGTAGACTTTGTAAAAATTAATATTTGTATCATTCTCAAAACTTTTGGCCATGACTGTAGATTAGTATGTCATCCAAATACACGACTACAAACTTCCCCACAAGGTGATGAAAAATGTCATTAACAAAATGCTGGAAGACAGCAGGAGCATTGGTCAACCCAAAAGGCGTGACCAGGTGCTCAAAGTGGCCCTCAGGAGTGTTAAAAGCAGTCTTCCATTCATCCCCTTTCTTGATCCTGACCAGATTATATGCCCCCCTTAAGTCCAACTTGGAGAACACATTGGCATCAACAATCTGGTTAAACAAATCGGTAATCAAAGGAAGGGGGTAAGGATCACGGACAGTAATCTGATTGAGTTCACAGAAATCCAGACATGGCCTAAGAGTTCCGTCCTTTTTCTTTACAAAGAAAAACCCAGCTGCCACTGGAGATTTGGAAGGTCTTATGTGTCCTTTAGCCAAACTCTTACCAATATATTCTTTCATGCCCGTTCTCTCAGGTCCAGAAAGGTTATACAGCCTAGATTTGGGCAATTTATCTCCGGGATAAGATTGATAGCACAATCGTATTCCCGATGTGGGGGTAAATCCTGACATCCACCTTCAGAAAATACATCAGCGAAATCAGATATAGAAGCGGGAAGTGTCTTAGTGGTTAACGCAGAAAAGCCGGAATTAGACTTACCGGTAATTCAATTTCCATGATATCACCACGATGGCCATGACAAGGAGAGATTGACCCCTGACCTCTGTAGGGGCAGGAACAGAGAAAGGTTTAAAGGTACCCCTCCCACCACCAAACACCAGTGAATACCCAAATACAGAGCAAAATGGTGGTAGTGACATAATATCGAGAAAGCATAATTTTAAATATGTATATATACTTTTTTTTTTTTTTTATATATATAGGGTATTACGGCATACCCAAAATAAGTCTGAAAGGAAGGGAGGGATGCCATGCCGTCGTGGTGATATCATGGAAATTGAATTACCGGTAAGTCTAATTCCGGCTTTCCATTTCATCACCACGACAGCCATGACAAGGAGATATGCCAAATATTAACTAGGGGGGGGGGGTAATAGCCTGAAGGACCTTATGTCCAAAAGACAAAGAGGAAGAACTGGAGAGGTCCAGTCTATAATGCTTCATAAATGTATGAATGTTGGACCAAGTAGCTGCCTTACATATATCATCAAGGGAAGCTCCTGCCCGTTCTGCCTGAGAGGCAGAAATGGCTCTGGTGGAATGGGCCTTTATGTTCGGTGGACAAGGGAGACCCTGAAGCTCGTAACAGTTGGAAATCGTAGAACGGATCCACCTGGCTAGAGAAGATTTTGAAATCCTACTTCCTTTGCCCTTACCTGACCATTGAAGGAATAGACATTCCGAGTTCCTAAAATCCCTGGTACAATCCAAATATCTTAGAAACAGCTCTCCTAACATCGAGTGAATGAAAGGAGAGTTCCTGAGGACTGGACGGACAGGGATAAAAGGAAGGTAGAACAATCTCCTGATCTCTGTGGAAGTTAGAGGCAACTTTAGGAAGAAACTCAGGGTCTAACTTGATAAGCCTATCGTCGAGAATTCTCAAGTAAGGTTCCCTAATGGAGATGGCTTGAATCTCGCCTACACGCCTGGCTGAGGTGATGGCAATTAAGAAGGAAGTCTTAAAAGACAGTAGCTTTAATGAGCAATCGGACAATGGTTCGAACGGGGAGAGAGTAAGCCCCGTTAGGACCACATTCAGATCCCAGGATGGTATACGGGATCGAAGGGTAGGTTTTATTCGTACAGCTGCCCGCATAAATCTTCTTATCCAACGATGGTTGGCGAGGTCGCAATCAAAGAAGCAGCTCAAAGCAGAGACCTAAACTTTTAAGGTGGCCGGTCTGAGGCCCATATCAAGTCCCTCTTGTAGAAAGTCGAGAATCCTCTGGATATGTGGTCCCTGAATGTTGGGGGCTGGATCATTACACCATGAACAAAATCTTTTCCATATTTTCAAGTATATGGCAGAGGTGACCTTCTTCCTGCAGGCTTTTAGGGTAGATATCACCCCCTCCGATAACCCTTGCATCCTTAGGATGGAGGTTTCAGGATCCAGGCTGTTAATTTTAAGAATTCTGGATGAGGGTGCAGAATAGGACCCTGATGAAGAAGGTCCTGCCTCAAGGGTAGAGTCCAGGGTTTTGAGAACGAAAGGTTTTGCAGCAGAGCAAACCAGCTTCTCTTTGGCCAGAACGGGGTTATTAGGATGGTTGTGGCCCGGTCTTGCAGGATCTTCTGTATTGTTTTCGGAATCATGGGTAGAGGAGGGAAGGCATAGCACAGTTTCCAATCCCACTTTTGAGCGAAGGCATCTATTGCCCAAGGATTGTCCCTGGGATTCAGAGAATAAAACCTGTGTACCTTCGTGTTTTTCCTGGACGCAAATAGGTCGATGTCGGGAGTCCCCCATATCCTTGTAATCAGCAAGAAGGTTTCGGGATTTAGAGACCACTCTGGTTGGTCTAGTTGTTGTCGACTCAGAAAATCTGCCTCCCTGTTTAGGGAACCTTTTAGGTGGGTCGCCGAGATAGATAGCACGTGATTCTCTGCCCACGAGAAGATTGTTTGTTAGCGACTGTAGTAGAGGGGACCTGGTGCCCCCCTGATGTGAAAGGTAGGACACTGTCGTTGTGTTGTCCAATAATACCTTTAGATGTTTTCCCTCCAGATAAGATTCTGCCGCCCTCAGGACTTTCCAGATCGCTTGTAGTTCTCTGAAGTTTGAGGATTTTGACATTATCGTTTGAGGCCAGACTCCCTGGAAGCAATAGACAACAAATGCCTCACACAATAACAGAGAGCACAAAAACAGTATAGATAACCCAAAAATCCCACCTACCCCTAGCACCAAAGGCAGGCAAGAAAAATACTCTCTAAGCAAAAATAATAAAAAAATATCTGAGGATTTCTAGTGGGTATATTTGGTCATCCGCCCGCCCCATCATGCCTTTGGGTGAGTCTCTCCATTATTGGTTGATTTGATAGTTTACTTTTACCGTGATATGGGCTTACTGTGACTTCAGTTTTTGCCCTAACGGTGACCTCTGCTAATTTTGGTATGTAGGTAGAATTTTGACTGTATTTGTATTTAGTGTAGACATGATGGTGTTATTAACATTATTATATGTCTGGTAACAACATTATGGACGTACTCATTACTTGGCATGTGTAACATCTTTTTTTGGGGGGGACGGATTACCATCACCCATGTCTCCCATTTACACCATGTGGCCCTAGATTTATTGTGTTTTGAATATATTTTATATATTTCTGTATTTATGTGATCTAATAAACGAGATATTTTTTTATTATTTTTGCTTAGAGAGTATTTTTCTTGCCTGCCTCTTGTGCTAGGGGTAGGTGGGATTTTTGGGTTATCTCCCTGGAAGCAATAGTCTCCAACTTTGGCTCCCCAGCCGTGAAGACTGGCATCCATAAGTATCTGAATTGAGGGATACCTTTGCCAGGATACGCCCCTCGAAAGATGCTGATGGTGAGTCCACCATATGAGGGATATCTTGACCTGCTCTGGAATAACAATTTTGTCCAAGGACTGGTGCTGCTTGTTCCATACCTGGAGAATCCAGGACTGGATTTTCCTGTAATGAAGCTGACTCCATGTGACGGACTGGATGCATGAGGAGAAGAGGCCCAACAAGCTCATTGCTTCCTTTATTGAATATCTTCTTTTCTTCCGGAAAAGACTGGCCTTGTTTACGATATAGAGAATCTTGTCCTGCGGAAGAAATGTCATTTGCGACTGGGAGTCTAGCAACACTCCCAGAAATCGAACCGTTGTCGATGGCACAAGGTAAGACTTGCTGAGATTCACTATCCATCCTAACGACTTCAGGGACTGTAGAAGATGACTCAAATGTTGCTGAGTCAAGACGACTGACTCCCCTACCAGGAGGAAGTCGTCCAGATAGGGGATCAGGATCATCCCCGACAGTCTGAGTGAGGCCACCATTTCCACTACCAACTTGGTGAAGACTCTCGGGGCGGACGAAATCCCGAAGGGAAGAACCGCAAATTGAAAATGGTGTACTAGACCCCCTGAGTCCCAGACCGCAAAACGGAGGAATTTTTGCGACTGCGGATGAATTGGTACATGGTAATAGGCATCTTTTAAATCGATGGTACACATTCTGGCATTTCCCTTTATTAATGGAATGACTGGTGCTAAGGTCTCCATCTTGAAACGCTTGTAAGTGATACACCTGTTGAGGAATTTTAAATTTATGATTGTGCGATACGATCCTTCTTTCTTCCTGACTAGGAAAAGGGTTGAATAATAACCCTCTCCTTGTTGATTCTCTGGAACGTCTACTATTGCCTTCATATGCAGAAGTTCTTGGACTCCTTGCCACATTTGATGCTGATTTGAGAATGAGCCTGGTTTTGTTATTAAAAATCTTTTTGGGGGGACAGAGGAAAATTCTATTTTGTAACCCGAGCGTATTATCGATAGGGCCCAAGGGTTTAGAGTCTGCTCCCAGGCGGCAATAAAGTTCTTCAGTCTGCCCCCCACTCTGGCGTCACTGTTCATCTGCAGGTTTTGGTTGGGGATTAAGGAGAAACCCCCTCCCCTTACCGCCCTTGGGATAGCTCCAGCGTCCTGATTTCCCTGGCTTTGTCTCCCGACCAGGACTTCATCCAGATGGCTCGACGGGCCGCGTTTGATAGTCCCGCGTCCTTAGCGGAAAATCTAATCGATTCGGCTGAGGCATCCGATAAAAAAGCCATAGCTGATTTAAGCAGCAGAATGGATTTGAGAATCTGTTCCCTGGGGGTCTTTTTTATGTGCTCCTCCAGTTCGTTTATCCAGAGCATCATGGACCTGGCTACTGAAGTGGCTGCAATATTAGTCTTTATGTTGAACATAGCAGCCTCCCAGGATTTCCGTAATAGCGCATCGACTTTCCTTTCCATCGGATCCCTAAGCTGGGACGCATCCTCGAAAGGAAGGGAAGTCTTTTTTACTACCTTAGCCACCTGAATATCAATTTTAGGTACATCCTGAAACATTTTGCACTCATTGGGATCAAACAAAAGCCTATTCTTAAAGTCACGTGAAACATCTAGACGTTTCTCAGGCTCCGCCCACTCGTCTAGCACCATATCTGTAATATTGACATTGATGGGAAACACTTTTGCCCGTTTAACTTTCAAACCCCCAAACATATCATCCTGTATAGAATGGGGTTTTTGCTCCTCCTCCACACCCATAGTAGCCTGAACAGCATTTAAGAGATCTGGCATGCTATCGTTAGAAAAAAAGAATTTCCTATTTCCTTCAAAGAAATCATCCTCAGATAACCCCTCAGCATCATCTTCATCAAATCTGGATGAGGAGGCATCCTCGTTATATATATCAGAGTCGGATGAAGGAGGGCCAGATACTTTTTGGCGCTTTGGAGGTGGAGGTCGAGTTTGGGGAGCCAGATTGGAAAGAGAGTTTTTAATCTCTTCTTGAATCATGGATCTAAAATCTTCCATCAGGGAGGGTTGCTCCTCTCTAATGAGGTTAGAGATACAAGATTTGCATAACTTTTTAGTATAGGAGTCCTCCAACTTCTTCCCACAGGACAAGCAACGCATCGGTTTCTTTGTCTTTTTCAGGACTTCTTTCCCCTGGGAAAGACAAAGGCTAACCATCAGCAGGACCACAGCCATTAATCAGAAAAAAGGGAGGATAGAGGCTGCCACCCACAGTATGGTGAGAGAGAGAGAGAGGAGGACCCCCGGACGTACAAGTGCCAGAGCAACAGCATAAACAACAAAGGAGGGATCCCCAAGGGGAACTCACGGATGGTGGTAGGGAACCCTCAGGTTCTCTGGGGGACCGCGGTTCCTGGACAGACATGACTGCTTCAGACCTCAGATCAGTGAGAGTAACGTGGCTCCCATCTAAATACCTGCTGTCCGGACACCGAACCACCTACTGCTGCTGCTTCCGGCGCAGCCGGTGACGTCATCAATGCCCGCACGTGCGCACATCCAGCTTGGCTCCGGAGGGAAAGGATGGATGGCGCTCACCGGGTGGGGAATAGACTACTCCAGTCTTCCCTGCGCTCACCCTGCTTCAAGCATAGGAGCCGAAGGAAGGGAGGCGCCCAAGGAACAGGCCCCGGATCAACCAGGACGAGTCCTACACATTACCCCCTGCTCAGCGTTAGCACCAGGCCGCGGGCGAGCAGGGGGCCAAGATAAGTAATCCTAGGAACAAGAAAACCTTAATCTCCCCGGCCACAGGGAGACCTTTCTCCATCCTGACCTCTGTAGGGACAGGAAACACTGGTGTTTGGTGGTGGGAGGGGTACCTTTAAACCTTTCTCTGTTCCTGCCCCTACAGAGGTCAGGGGTCAATCTCTCCTTGTCATGGCCGTCGTGGTGATGAAATGGAAAAGATGTATTAAGACAATTGTCAACGCAATAATCACCCCAATCCAGAATCTGTCTATTATGCCAATCGATGGTTGGATTGTGTTTGCTTAACCACGGTAAACCCAGCACCACAGGAGCAGGAAGACCTTCCAACACAAAACACGAAATAAGTTCCTGATGAAATTCACCCAGTGTTAGGCCCCGTTCACATGGCTGTATTATTGCGGGTCCACATTATTGCAGACCCGCAATAATACGCAGCGCTCGGAACACACGCCGGGCAGCCCCATTCAAAGTGCCTATACTTGTCCGCACGCAAGTATAGGACATGCTTCATATGGAGCCGCGGCACGGAGCTAGTGCGCCATAGAGATGAATGGGGGCGCATCTATTCCGCAATATTGCGGGATAGATATGGCCCCATTCATACTGTCGTGTGACTGGGGCCTTAATCGGATATCATGCACCAAACACTTTTGAGAAAGAGGTGCAGAATCAATAGCAAACACAGAAATCCTCTTCTCCAATGCACTCAGAGACAATCCATGCATGCGGACAAACTGAGCATCAATCAGGTTCACCCCTGCCCCGCTGTCAATAAACACCAATTCTCACAACCTATGACTTTAGCACCACCTCGGCAGTCAGGAGAAAATGGGTACTACAGGCTGAAGACAAATGCACATTTTCTGTCTCTCCACCCACTCCTCCAAAAGTGAGATGGGAATCTAACGCCCCCTTTCTTTTTCTCTCTTTTAGAGACTGAATGCATGGACATGCATTGATAAAGTGTCCTTTCTGTCCGCAGAAAAAACACGCACCCTTTTTATTACCAGAATGCTTAAAGGTGGAAGCAGGAGTAGCTCCCCCTAACTGCAAGGGTTTGTCCCCAGAGATCAACCCAGGAGTATCTTCACCCCAAGTGTCATAGGAAGACAATACACTATGTGATAGTACATCCTGAGAGCGGGGGCCCCTAGATCTCTCTCTCAGGCGTCTATCCATGCGTACAGCAAGAGACATAGCGGCTTCCAAAGACACTGGAGTTTCATGAAAGGCCAAAGCGTCCTTCAGCCTTTCTGATAACCCTTGACAAAACTGACTACGGAGAGCTGGATCGTTCCATTCGGTATCCGTAGCCCACCTCCTATACTCAGAGCAATAGATCTTAACAGAGCGCTCACCCTGACGAAGGTCAAGTAACTTGGTCTCAGCCAGGGAGATGCGATCCAGGTCATCATAGATAAGCCCCAAAGCATTGAAGAATTCATCCACCGACTGGAGAGACTGCAATCCGGTCGGCAGAGAAAAGGTCCATGACTGTGCATCTCCCTTAAGCAATGAGATCACCACACCAACTCTCTGTTCCTCATTACCAGATGAATGTGGACGCAACCTAAAGTACAATTTGCATGCCTCCCTGAACAAAATAAAGTTATCACGTCCCCCAGAGAATCTATCTGGGAGAGAGACTTTAGGCTCCAGACAGGCCTGGCAACCACCATCCCCGGGACCAACAGCCTGTGGTCTCTAAATCTGGGTGACGGTCGTGCTGAGGTCAGCTACCTCCAAAGACAGCCCCTGCAGCTGCCCAGCGAGTACAGCAATAGGATCCATGGCTGTACAGATACAAAGTGACGGTAATTGGCGGTTTATAATGTCATGCGCAGGTATGGGGGGGGGGGGACCAAACCAGGAAGGGAAAGGAGATTAGGCCTAGAAACTAAGGAAGGAGTCTACCTGTTCCTCCAAAAGGAAGGACGAACAGGAGTCTCCCTAAGACCTAATAACAAAACAACAGGAGGTAAAAGGAAACATGAAGAAATCAGGATCTCAGCTGAAACCAAACTGCTGCTCACCACCACAACACTGAAGCTATAAACCGCGAGGAATAGTGGGAGAAGAAGCAATAAATAGGGGAGGGACAATTACCACACCAGGAACACCTGAGGGAAATTGGTGTGGTAAAAACATGTCAGATTACAACACGTGTTGCCAATCTGACAGACCTACTGTTATCTGTCATAGGAATGTCCGTGACGGCTACGTCACAATTGTGGGCTGGAGATCTCATGCACAGATTAAGCTGGCCATACATATAATTATTGTACGAATTATCCCACCAACACTGCCCGACCAGGGAGTCAGTTTTTTTATAAAAACAGACTCCATGATGCTTGAGTACAATGGCAAGTGATAGGCTGTGATCATGCCATCAACATGCACTTTTGGACGATGAAGGTTTTCCAGCATGGCGGATTGTATTTTTGGCAGACAAGAGTCTGCCATTGGTGATAGCTCGTTCACGCTAGTTTATCAAATGGCAGTCGGCTGGAATGGCCGAAATCTGTTATACCAGCAGATTTTAATCTTATGTGTATGGCCACCTTTCGTCTAGTTGTGTTATTGCTAATGTTGCATGATCGCCTACATCAGGTATGCCCAACCTGCGGAACTCCAGCTCTTATAAAACTACAACTCCCACAATGCCCCGCTGTAGAGCGATAGGTGTAGCCTGTCTGGGCATGCTGGAAGTTGTAGTTTTGCAACAGCTGGAGGGCCGCAGGTTAGACATCCCTGGCCTACTTGATTACATGGCAGGCACAGGAAACTTTCATGTAATTGTTTCTTATAGAAAAAATACAATTTAGGGTGAAAATTTCCATACATGGCACAAGTTATACGAGTCATGTGACTTGTACAGTAGATGCAACAGTATTGAGCAGCATAGCCGCAGGATCACCCTCTTATCACAATATACTGTAGGTTTCTTTTTCTTTTAATTTACTACTACAATGTGGGGGAAAAAAAAGACAAAACAAGAAATTTACTTTTATTTGAGAAATTTATTAGCAAACTATTCTGAAATATGTAAAGATCCTTTAAATACATATTGGCTATGTACATTGTACCTTCTAGTATACAAATTTACATTATTAAACATACTTAAATAAATCTCTTCAGTCAGAAAATGGTAGTAAATGTACATAACATAAGAAAACACGTACAGCCTACCACTGGATCCTGTTCCTGAATATCTGCCTTTATATACAGTGTATTTCTGATACCTGAACAAGAGGAATAGCTCTGACCCGTATCTTCTAGGAAGATAGTACAGAGGGTCGACTATAGTCTATAACAGGCATGGCCAACCTGCTGCTCTCCAACTGTTGCAAAACTACAACTCCCAGCATACAAAGACTACCTACAGCTATCAGCCTACAGCAGGGCAGGGTGGAAATTGTAGTTTTACAACAGCTGCAGGGCCACAGGTTGGCCATCCCTGGTCTATAAGAAAAAACAGGGCGTTTTACCAGATTCTCCGGAATTTCTGCTGCACATTTACACATCACAGTCTTATATGCAAAGACAAAGTACACTTTCTAAAGGCATTAAGTTATCCACTTTGGCAAAATGTATGTTGAATGACTGTCAAGTGTTGAAGTACTGTATGTAAATGAGCGTATAGTCAAATATATGCCTTTTACTTCTGAAAAGCATGTTATATGGACCTCCACATTAATGCAGCATGTTCCTAGTTGTATATTATATGTTCCTGTGTAGCAGAGTAGCTGAGGCGGACATTCTGGACTGCTGATCCATCCTTACCTACTCAATTGATATTTTCATGATCAATAATATGGTGTACATATGAACTGTGGATGAGGCATCCTAGAACAGATGTCCAACTCCATATGGCTTCACCCTGGAGTATTGCAGAACAGTGGCACTTAGGTGTCCCATTTCATAGCTCTGTGTGATGCATGGAAAACCCTTACTACCCCATTGGGTGATGAGCGCCATGTTTGTTTAGCGACATATCTGCCAAAGCCATGTACCAAGCAGCTGTGCCAAAGCCATGTACCAAAGCCATGTACCAAGCCGTTCTGCCTATTTTATAGTTGTCGCTATGATAGTATTAAGTTTATGAATCGTTCTGTTTAACAGTGGCACGTTCGATGAAGATATGCAGTTAATTATATAATTTTATGGTTTTTTTCCTCCATTTAAACCGTCCAATTACATGTACAAACGTTCAAGAACCACGGAATCATGAGATCTTCGTATGAGCGTTTTTCAGAAGATAAAGGCTTAGCCTGTATTAGGAAAAAAGTCAGTTTGGTACTTTAAGACTTCATTTGGGACAGCAAGAACAATACTATCACTTCATTTACACTTAGTTGAGGATACCTAGGGGCTGTCCACCTTCTAGATACCGATGACCTATAGGTCATCAATATCAGTTTATGGGGGGGGGGGGGGGGGTCGAACATCCAGGATCCCTAACAATCAGCTGTTTGCAGCAGCAACTGATGCAGGAGACATAACAGTGGACAAAGCTGGAAGCAGAAGGCTCCGTCCACAGTGTAGTGACTGAGGCAGTGCAGCTGCAGTTCAGCTGCTCCTATTTACCAGTGCACCAGTCCACTGCCCAGTGCACCATCCACTGTTTCTGGCACCAGCAGCTGCTGCAAACAGATAATCGTGGGGGTGCTGTGTGTCAAACTGATACAGATGACCTGACCAAAGAATAGGTCATCAATATCTAAAAGGTGCTGAATGTAGTAGATACTAAGACACAATGGGTGCAAAGCCTAACCCGAAACAGGTTATCAGACTACAATCAAAATTCTTAAAATGCACGTCCCATTTGACCAACATGTAGCAGAAGAGTAATAATAGATTTTCATGTCAAAACTAACATGATAAAGCCTAGCAGCAGGATTGACATGTGAACAGTAAAGGCGAGAATCACAGTGAGTACACACTGAATGGTTGAAGTGCTGTCAACAGGTGTTAAATACAAAGAGGTGACACCATTCATATGCATTATAAATACATGGCACTTCTGTGTTCATCAAAGTAGACAGTTTTGTATGTAACAGCACTGACAAGTCATCCTCGTTTTGACTTGTAGGGTAGTGAAACACTTGTGCCAGTCTCTGCTATAAAAGCCAGTCACTTAGAAGACTCTACCCAGCAGAGCCCCCTTCATCAAGCCAATGGCAGCAAGATCAAGTACTCATTTAGCTGGAAGCAGCCAGCCATAGAAAGTCCATCATTAGCTTGTACCTTTGGAAAGTGAAAAATGCTAACTAGAGTCCTGCTTGTTCTATAGAACAATTTCCCCCCAAAAGTCTGTTTTCCGGAAGCGATGACTGCAGATACAGATTCTTAGATAAGCACTCTTTCAGCCCAGCTCAAAGACACAAATTCCTTCATGAGGCTTCATAATGCACATGGTGGTTAGTAGTCCCAACAGTTATCGTCTATAGAAAAAAAAAAAAACTGCACTGCTTTTGAGCACAGCTTGTCAAAGGAAACCGCTACCTGAAAAAACACTTACTTTATTAAATTCACCCAAATGGGGGTTGTCGGACAGAGACTCTAAATAAACACCTACTTCAGTAAAGGCTTCAGTATTTTCCCTAGTGCTGTTTTGCCTGTATCCTTAATCTTCAAAGAAGACCTTTCAACTATATTCTTTTCTTTCTGGGCAGTCTCAAGTTTGCCATTGCTAGTAGCTTCTGTCACTTTCCCATTTGCCCTTATGCTATTGGTCCTTTTGAAGGTACCAGCACTATAATTTTCTTTGGGGGTTGAATCTCTACTTACTGATTCAGACTTCCCTTTAGATTGGCGCAAAGATGTTGACCTAGTTATTGTTGAAGTTTTTGTTGGAGTAGGAGGAGGAGCTTCTGTCTTTGTACGGCGGGAAGATGAGGCTATTGTGTTCCTGGCAAAACTTGGAGTAGATGAAGTTCTCAGAGTACTGCTTGTAGGTGAAGGCTTGCTTACTTCTGCAGTTGGTGAATCTGGTGTCTGACTTGTCCGACAGATCTTGGTTTCATCAGGTTTTGGCTTATTAACATTTCTAACTGGCTTTGCAGCTGGTTTTTTGATAGAACTTTTTCTCTGAATCTGGTCCCTCTGAAAACGTGCACTGTTAGAAGTTAAACTTGCTCTTCTTTGAAACTTTGACTCCTCAGTAGTACTACTAGACTTGGGGGAAGACTTTTGAGTATTATCAGATTTTACTCGAAGAGATTGACGTTGCGTCTGTTTTAGGTCATCTGATTTTGCCTCATCTCGAATTGAGCTCCTGAGTTCTGTACGTTTTATACTTCCAGGTCTGTTTGTTTTAGAAATGGGTACAACTTTCCTCATTGTGACATGCTCAGAGTCATTCAACATACGAACTGGTTTAGCATTGACAGTGTTACTTGGGCGAGTAACAGTAGCCTTTGTAACGCTTGGGATTCTTTCTTTTAATGAGTTTTGCCTCTTGGGGTCCTTAGGGTCTTTATTTTTCAAGGCATTCTCCTTGGAAATACTGCTCTTTCTAGTACCATGTTCTGAGTTTTCAGATTGATCAGAAGCAGATGAATTTGATCCTGCTCCACCATCCGAATCATCAATCTGCACATTTTCATTTACTTTCTCATACACATCTTGCCTTTCAGAACAGTCCTGTGTTAAAGAATAATCAGTAGGATCTTCAACGTAAAACAGTGGCATGTGCTCTTGTGTATCAGACTTACATGTGCCTTCTGACATACGAGTGCTGGCACTGTCTAAACGAGCTTCAGTTGTATCAGTTGTTTCCTCTGAGGTACTTAATGAAATAAATGGTTGGTCTTTGGTAGTTTTATTTAGGGCCCTATTATTGTCATCTACACTGCTAAAGGAACCCAAGTTGAGATCATCACTTGGTTCCAAGCTTGTGATACATGTATAATCAGAGTTTTCTTTCACAGACTGCTGGAGATCAAATTTTTGCAACTTTTTAACCAGGCCTCGTTCTTCTACTGTTACTGTTAAGGGACTTAATGGTGCCTTCTTGTGCTGGCTTTCCATCGTATTCTGGCACCTTGGCTGTTGGTTGTTATTTCTGTCTATTTTATCCTGTATGTAATGCAAGTTAGAAATGGCAGTGTGGTCAGGCACCTCATCTTCCAAACTTAAAAGTACGGTAGGCAATGATTGTGGGCCTTGAACAGCTTCAATCTTGCTGAAGTCCATATTGTTCATGTTCAGATTATTTTTCTCCTTGGTTTCTATCCATGCAACTGTGGGTCTTGGATGGTGAGAATGAGATCGGGGCAGACTGTTAAATTTATTGGCTTGTTCATCCTGTGGTGCTTCCAAGTACATCTGCAGTTCTCGATCTGCTGTAACTGCTAGCGACAGCCGGGACCGCCTTGTGCTACTGTTTCTGCTTAAAGGACTTTGGGGTCTTTGTTGCAAAAACGGCAAAACATCTTCAAGTCCTTTTTTTGTTAACAACTCCACATCATTTTCACTGCTACTTCGTCCAAACCCTCCATTCTCTCCAAAGATCCAGGTGCGCCGTTTCAGTTCCATGTCCTTCTGTCTCTTCTGCTGTCGCAAAGCTTGAATTTCTCTCTCTTTATTTTCCTACAAAAATAAGAGCAGAATAGCCATTTCACAATTAGCTGAAACATCCGTATTCACAATGCCCACAAAGTTAAAGGTATTGCCTAAGAGGATATTCAAAAACTAACCATTCTGAAATATGCCTAAATTAGGGGTATTTCAGGTGCAGATGGTTGCGCCGCAATCTGCAACTTCGCCCCGCTCACGCCCGGTCTAAATAAGTGGGTGTAGCGTGGGCAGGACCGGCAGTCCCGTCTCATTTACTATTTTCTATGCCTGTTTCAGGCATGGAAAAAGGTCTAAATGCAAAGACAGCCATTGAAACTGTCTTAGATTTAGAACTGGTGGGGGATCTGCCAAAGTTATGAAGAGACCTGCGCCTCTTTATAACTTCGGAGGATCCACCGCCAGCCTAGGGCTTTATTAAGGCCGGCGTTTAAAACGCCGGTCTTAATAAAGGTGTCCCAATACCTTCAATATTTGGACGTCCACTTCATCTTTTAGATTACAATGCAACAAATCAACTAAATATTTTGTGCAAAGATTTTATAAAAATAATTAAAACAAATAAATCTTCAGTGCAGCACTGTCACTACTAAACGTATGTACAAAGATCTCACCTTTACAGCTTTGTTAAACTTTTCACAAAAATCCCGAAAAATCTGAAAACATTCATCAAGTTTCATGGTTTCTTTGTCTTCACAGAAGAAGTCTATTAAAGTGTTCCCTTCCTTTTGCAGCTCCATCTTCTGCTTCTCCAGCTCTTTCAAGTCTTTCACAGCATTCTGAAATACAATGGATAGAAATGCACCATTGGTGATATGTGCAATGCATGTAATCACTGTACACATCAAATAAAATTACACACTAGTCAAAATGCATTACAAGCCCCTGTTACTAGAAGGGTCCAACTCATGTACCTGAAGAAACTGGTCCATTTGCTGTGACAACTCTGCATCCTTCTTGATCTGGTCTTTGAGGGATTTCGTCTTTGTTAATAGTACATGGAACTCTGCATCTATGTTTTCTGTAGACAACCTGAAAGGTAAGGAGACACAATTACATAACAAGCCTGTGTTGAGGCATCATCCTGTAATGTTTGAACAGTTCACCAAACACCTCAATGTCAAACACGGCCATGCCTGGTTGTCAAATTCATAAAGAGGATAAATTGGGTGGAAGCAAGTTATCTCAAAGAAAAAGAGGGCTTGTTACTGGATTAACAATGACTAATTTCTCACAGAATATGCCACACTGTAATGTTCTGAGATCACATACCCTTGCGGCATGATTAGTAATGTCTTGCTGACGTGCACAGCTGATAAATTTATGCTAAAAATGGATGTATTCATTACATAATCAGAAAAGCAGAGAAGGGCTAGATACTGAGCTGTGAGGGAGCTTGTTTGAAGGATTTCACACAGAATGGGACCAAGCAGCCTGCAGTGTATGATAATATATGCAGGCTGCAGAAGACAAATTGAGCAAATGTTTCAACACCAATTTCAAACGTGTTTTTTTAAAATCAAATAATATTTTAATAAAATACTGATGCAAAACTGATGTTAAACAGCCATTAAAAAATGAATACACATCCAGATGGATGCGCACACTGATGCAAAATTGCCATGAAAAAAAAAACTGACAGTGTATGTTTTTATGGGTATTTTTTCACTGTTGTTTGAATGTAGCCTTATACTAAAAAATTTAAAATTGCCAAAATGCTCTGTTCCAGAAATTGATACAATACTTGATGGCGCTTTCATCAGTGTGAATGAAACAATTTAACCATTGATCAAACCATACATAAAATGTTCTCAGCACAGGATAAGTGCACTACACAGCAGATGAGAGCAAGGAAGGCGGCTGATGCTTTTCATCATGCCAGTTTACATGGTGGTGCTTTTCTGAAGACTTTAGTTTGCTCAGGGCTGGAGTACAAGCTGAGCTTTTGTGCATGAATCAGCCTTTTGACCCGGCTTTCTCTGTCATAGTAACAACTGAAAGGAGACCCCGGTAGTAATGTGGGAAAGCCAAGCACCTGACACAAAAAGGTTAAATTCTTGCTCTTTTTTATGCTCTGGAGAAAAAAAAAACCCATAATCCCACTGGTAAACCATGACTGTAAAGTGGAATACTGAATGCAGCTGCATTTTACTTTTCAAATGTGTGCGCTTATCATTTTAGAAGGTAAAGAGAATCTGTCACTAGTGACCTCCCTATTGAACTGTTTGGAAAAGGCACATAGCTGTGGTTCACCTGATTAAAACACTGTTTTTCTTCTGTTGATCCAAGGCTCTGTTCCCGAGTTATGATACTTTTTCTTAATATGCAAATTATGCTTTTGGTGCAAGGAGAACATCAACATTGCTCTTGTTGCACCCAAGCTCCGCTCATTTCTGTGGCCAGCCCCTCACTCTCTGCTTTGCCACTGGCCAACCCCCTCAAGCAAAGCAGTGAGGGATGGGCTGGCAAAAATGAGTGGAGCTTGGGTGCAACAAGAGCAATGGTGATGCTCACTGCACCAAAGGCATAATTTACATTTTAAGAAAAAGTATCATAACTCGGGAACACTGCTGGACCCACACCTATATTGGGAATGGAGCCCTGCAAGGTGGTTGCTGGAGGACTTTGGTCCAGCCATCACCAAGCGTGCTCCCCATAGTAGCTAAAGGGAGCGCACTGCACATGAGCGGCCCTATAGAAAACGAATGGAAGGCGGTTGCGCATGCGCAGAGCGCCCCCCAACACTTACTGGGCTCCATTCTTGATATAGGTGCGGGTCCGGCACCTATAAGACAATGGGGGCATATCCTAGTGATATGCTTCCATTGCCTCAGATGAGACATCTATTTTAAGGCCTCCATCAGCACCGATCAGCTGTTATGAGAAACGTCATGTTATTTGGATTGTCACGAAACACTGGAGTTCTGTAGAATTCACCAATATAATAATTACGTGTTCTGCTATTTTTTAAATGGTGCTTTTTATTGATTCATTTTTAATGTGTCAGAAAGCAAGAATAACCTGAATTCCAGCCAAAAAGGCGCTTTACTTCTGCATTATACTGGACATATTGTCTGTTGTACCACTTTTTTTCAGTCAAATTATTTCATTACAACTGCAAACATAAAGGACGTCCACAATAAAAAGCCTGTTGGCTTTCTGGGTATTCTGAACCTGTACAAGGCAATCCTTGTACCCAATTACTTCCTCTTACAGTATCACTGAGCCGTATGCAATGTGCTGTGTATGGTATCAACATCGTACAGGACATTTTGCCAGTGAACATGCTGTGAAAACAGCAGTCGGCTACAGCACCCAACAGGACATCTCCTGTGCACGTGTTTTTGTTGTAGTGGTAAGTATTCACATTTGCCAATATTAAAAACCAAATCTGTCTTGCCATAAAATATTACAATTTACACGTTATATGCAGAGAAAGCGTTAATACGGATAATGTGTGGTGCATTCTGTGAGCACATGTAGGCTTGTATACAGCAGTCCGTTAATGGCTGTCTCCTGTACAGTCCCATGGCAATACCCCTATATGGGGACAGGAATGGCGTCACATGTATATGTCCACAAGGATAAAAGCATTTACCTGGCTGCTTCATTTACATGTTGTAGTTTCTCAGAAAATGTAAGTAATTCAGAATCTTTCTTCTGGGCTTCCTAAAAAGAAATGATATATATATAATACATAGTATGTAGATATATAGATACATTTATAATACAAGTAGTATGTAGATTCTTAAATAAAGATTATTGCTAGTCTTTTTCTAGTCCTTTTCTCTATTTACTCCCATTTCCAAAAGTCCTATTAAACTCCTATTAGACATTACAGGGGTCGGGGTAGGCAGATCACCCATTAGGGTCCAATATATTATTAAGTCATAGTGGAACCCTACTAAGGCCCCTTTCAGACGAGCCGGTGTCACGCTGCAGACTTGCAGCGCAGCACCCGTCCTAACCTTCCAGCATAGCGATGCTATGTTACCCTTAGAGGTCTGGAATGTACTGAATAACACTGACATAATGCTGTCAGTGTTATCCAATACATTCCAGAACTGTAAGAATTACATAGCATCATAAATCAGTGTAATGCTAATGTGATCCGTCAGTGCTGGGAGGTCAGGACGGGTGCTGCGTTGCGAGTCCGCAGCGAGACACCTGCACATCTGAAAGGGGCCTAATAGTGTGTCCCTTGATCTGGTTGACACTCCTGTATTATATGGTCAGTCATTCCACTGTCCACCAGGTAAAACTACATTTTCCATACAGCAGGGGTAGAGTATGGTTAGGCTTCATTCACACGTCCTGTTTTTCTTTCCTGATTCGATCCTGATTTTTTCAGGACCCATTGAAATGAATGGATCCAAATCAGGATCAGGATCGAATCAGGAAAGAAAAACAGGACGTGTGAATGGAGCCTAACTCTGGTAATAGCATACATGAGACAACCTTTTCGATACTGAATAATGGTCATATTGAATATGATGGCCCACAACTGCCTCTGGTATACCAGCTAAGCATTCTATAAAAGATATATAACCAATATAGACAGCCTAATCAGTCACAGATTTTCCGTCTGGGCCACTGTGTAAGGATTGCTAGAAATTATCTACATTTTTTCAGTAGTTCCATGCAAACCATGACGGTGGTCTACACTTACCAGAGCCACAAAATGTAACAGATTCATCCCAGGTTTATTCGCCTTTGTGTCTGCCATCCTGAGCAGCGATGACAACTTAAAACCAACAGCATTGCCAGCATATCCACCCTGGAGAGAAAATAGGAGATGTAGGCACTGGAAGATCTCGGACAACAAGTCAAATGGGAATTGTACAGAGGACTCGTAGGCATCTTGTAAAAGAAAGACAACAACAATAACCACAAGGCACCTTACTTACTGCATTCATGATGTTCCCTGCCTGCAGGACCAAGTACAAGATGGCGTGTAGCTGCTCGCATGACATTAGTTCTATAAAAATAAATAAAAATATCAGAAAGGAATGTTTCAAGAAAAGACCTACATCTTATTTTCCTCAGGAAGTGAAACCATTATTAGGACTTAAAAGAGAATGTACTGTATGGCAACCTGACTCCTCCAAAACCTACCAAACAATCATGCTGGAAGCAATACATGCTTTTGTCCTGCGCCTGTCCCACTTCTGTACAGGCCTATGTAACAGAACCCCCCGCTCTGCCGTGGTAACTGTAATTTATCCCCAGCTCATTATTCATGGGTTTCATGAGCGCACAATGCTTCTCGAGACAAGATGCTCCAGCGCTGTAGTAAACAGGAGCATAAATGTGGTAGGCATTACTTACAATGGCATCATCTCCTCTCGTGTTTCCGATTCAAGTGAAACTCAAATACTTAGGGATAAAGCTATTCTGCAGCTCCAAGAAAAGCAGTTTCCAATCCCAGATTACTAGATATGAAAAAATGTAACTGCTCTCCATGGTCTCCAACTATGCATTGACTCATTTGCGTCACATTCTGAGCTTTGGAGTCAAGGAGGTGGTCCTATCAGTGATTGACAGGCTTCTCCCTATGACTGTGCATACACAGATAGCTGTCAATCACCGATAGGACCACCTTGATTTTAGAGGAGGTATTTCATTGTACAAATTACAAGTTATACTGCATCTTTCCCTATTAATTTGCTCAGCTCCTCCTGCTCTACAACATGCTGACTGCAGATTATTCTGCGTTTTCTTGCTGACGGGTTCCTTTTAAAGCATACAACAGATTAATACTAGGACAATTTAATTACTGACTCATAATGTTGCATTTTATAGATCGGCCTAGCTATATTATTCATCCTGTCTCTCTTCTATGTGAAGCAATTAATGCCCAATAACTTATATAAATTTATTACATACATCTAGGCAGCTTGTGATTCAGTTTTGTACCCTCCCACATTACAATACACACACCCTACCAAAATGTGGGTCAAACCTGTAATATAATCCAAAAAGATCTTCTGCAATAGCAAGCCCTTCTTGCCACTGTAATTAAGGTGCACACAAGGGCGTGCTTTAACTTCTGTAAATCTGTCTGCCTCCCTTTCCTGCATACAAATGGGGAAAAATAAAAGCTTCCTATGGAACAGGAACCATCTTGGTGTATTCCGCCATCGATGTCCAGGATCATGTGTGAAGATGCCCTCACATACAAGATAAAATTCTAGATGTAAGATCTCATGTGTACTGTACGTGGGCCTCACGGTCACTGACAGAACACATCAGGGGACGAATGAATCAGGCATGTTCAGGTTTGGACTGGCCCACCAGAGGTTCCTCCTGTGGACCCAAGTTCTGACAATAATGGACCCCTAGTAAGGCCCTACATAAATGGAGGGTGAGCCCTCAAAATCATTTCCTCTGGTGGGCCCAAGGGACCTCAGTCCGACACTGGGCATGTTAAATGTCAACATGCTCCATTCTTTCTTCCACGGGGGGAAGCCACTGCCAGAGGTTCCCGCAGCAGCCAGTACCCTTTGTAACCATTAAAACAAACTTGCAGTTTCAGACGAGCCTAGAACGCTTGTCTGTGGTGTAGTCAGGTGAAACCAGCTGTACTGAAAACACTTAGGCCACCCACACACGGGTAAACGTACATTAGATCTGCACAAATTTGCGCGTGGATTTATGTGCATTTCTACAGCATATCTGCAATGCCTAAGTGCGGATTTTGGTGTGATTTGATGCGGTTTTGCTGCAGATCTCACGCTTCCATTGAAAAGGGTGAAATATGTAGCTAAAACTGCAAACATACAGTAATTGAGATGCTATTTAACTTGAAATCCGCCCAGACAAAAAAAAGTGTACATGACATTTGTGCAATCTCATACGCTTTGCTGGTACTGTAATACCCTTTTCGCATGTATTCCACAACGTGTGCCGTGTCCTTACACCATCTAAGCAGCACCTTCCTCACTGCCTTTGCAAATGAAGCAGGTGTCAGCTAGTGAGATAGCATAAGCTCCACATACATTGCTATCTCTGGTCTCAGCAGGGTTACGTAGCAACCTGCTGCTTTTGTTCTGTACACAGGGGAAAATGACCTGTATACAAAGCAAAGGGTATGGAACCTGTTGACTTGATTCCATACAATCTTATTTCTTTACTTAATAGGTACCCTGCAGAAATCTTATTTCACAGCGCTGCTGAAAGCAATTCAATTTCTCTGCAAGTAACTATTGCAGGCTGGGGTGAGACTAAAGTTGCCCACACATCAGATGAATAATAAAAAGGCTATTAAGGCCTTCTTTTGCAGGATAGGTTGTATTTTTCAAAGGTCCAACATCTGGCGAGAAGGGGGGGGAGGGGTGGTTTCAGCCAATAGCAGGCTGCAACAGTGACGAGCCTTCCTAGCATTGCGGGTGACGCTAGGGAGGCTCGTCCCTGTCATCCACATCTCTACGTCCGGTCCGTGGCACCCGCCAAAAAGTGTGTTAAATCTTGTTTTCCTATAATTAATGAATATTTATGTGAAGGGGACTTCCATTATCAGATTACTGCACAGAACTGAATGTAGGAAAATACTTCCCGATACAGCTTTTAACAAACACTAGTTCAGAACTCAGATTGTTACTGTGCATCACAATGCATTCTGACAGGACAGATATGTGGCAGATTTTCTGAAATTAGGAAATTGGCCTGGGGTTGTCTCACTTCAGCAAATTACATTTATCATGAAAATAAAGTTAATACAAGGCACTTACTAATGTATTCTGATTGTCCATATTGCTTTGCTGGCTGGATTTATTTTTCTATCACTTTATACACTGCTCATATCCATCAGAGATGGTACACTATAGAAAAAGTGCCAGCCGATACTGTGGGAGTACGCATGCGCAGCAGCATCCATCCTGAACACCTCACATCTGCACTGCAGTGTTGGCTGTAACTCCGAGAAATGGGCAGTGTACAATGCAATGGAAAAATGGATCAAGCCAGCAAAGGAGACAATATGGACAAATACATTAGTAAGTGCCTTGTATTAACTTTCTCTACATGATAAATGCCATTTGCTGAAGTGACACAACCCTTTAAGTCCTCAGCAATTCAATTATCTTCACCACAGTTTTACCCTTTGCAATGCAGAAAACCATAGCAAATCCACCACAAATCTACAGATAAAGCACCCGGATTTCACCTTGGACTTAAAGGGAACCTGTCATCACCTTTATGCTACCCATACTAACAGCAGAATAAAGTAGAAACAGGTAATTTGATTTCAGCGGTCTGTCATTTAGAAGTTAAAAGTAAGTGGTTGCCGAGAACCAACATCACAAACATTGCAGATTAGGCCTGGAAAAGAGTCATGGCCACCTGAGAAGAGTCATGGTTATTCATGAATTCCTGCTCTCCCTGCTCACCTGATGATGACTGACAGTCTTCTACCTAGTTTTCTCCCTTTCTCTCTAGGAGAGAACTGCCAATCATAAGCAGATGGGCGGGAGAGCAGGAGATTAGGAATAACCATGACTCTTCTCAGGTAGATTTGACTCTTTTCAAGGCCTGGGATGCAATGTTTGTGATGTTGGTTCTCAGCAACCACTCACTTTTAGCTCAAGAGAGACACACCGCTGAAATCAGCATTTCTGTCACTATTTAATGCTGCCCTCAGTACAGTCAACATAAATTTGATGACAGGTTCCCTTTAAACACAATTGCCACCTGGAAACTGCAGCAGATATTTTCCCTTGCAAATGACGTCCTGTGTGGCCGTACCCTCCTCGTCTTCTAGTTATTAGTGTGCAGTCATGGAGGTTTTTAAAGTAATCCCGAGAGCCCCAACATCCAGGGCTCTGCGGAGTCAGATTTTTTTTTCGGGAATCTTAAATCAAACCTTTGTAAAGCTGATGAATGGTTCTCCTGCCTTATCACAGGCTTTCATATGGGCAATTTTTCAAATGAAAATTATGTAGGGTAAAGGCCAATTAGAGAAATAAAATCTCACAGAAAATGAATCACCTCTCCCCCATTATGGCATGCTTTTTAGAATTGGCGTTTTAAAGACATACAAGATATAGATCACACAGAATGAAGGATATAATACGATGTGCAGTATATCTAATTACTCACCTTTTGTGGCTAATCGGATTATCATCATGTCCTGATTCAAAGAGGAGCAAGAAGGTGAAAATTCTTTCTTCAGCACCATTGCTTCTATCCGCAAGTAATAACTGCGGAAAAAACAAGCATCTGTGTATAAGGCTGATTGGAAGCACATTCGTTTTACAAACTGACATATTAAAGAGTTATTTTAGTCTCCCAATTTATTTTTTCACAGATGTAATCCATCCTTCATCTGAACTAAACCAATGATAAATGGATGGTTTGGATGACGGACGGATATGATATTTTTCATTATGAGCCATCGCTGCTCAGCTCCTCGTTCCCCCTGACTTGTGGGCAGTACCAAGCCCTTCACTGACAAGCTCAGCTTGTCTCAGATACTGTGATATTAGCAGCATAGGGTTAATTTACAAGTGTTTCTTAAAGGGGCGTCTTACTCATTTGTAATGAACGGCAGAAAGGTGGGTAGGGCGGGAGCTACTGAGCATGCCCGACCCAACCGAGATCCCAGCCAGGACAGGGACAAACATTAGATCAGCTGTTTGAGAAGGTACTGGCGCTCCCGTGAGCGCTGAGGCATTCTCTCAGCTCACCAAGCACAGCACCGTAAATTGTACAGCGTCTGTGCATGGTATCGTGCTCAGCCCCATTCAATGGGGCTGAGCTGCTCCTAGGCCACGTGATCGATGAACGCGACGTCACTGGCCTAGGAAAAGCTGAGAGAAGGCCTCGGTACTCACGGGAGCGCAGGTGTCTTTTCAAACAGCTGATCGGCAGGGGTCCCGGGTGTCAGACCCCGACCAATCAGATACTGATGACGTATCCTGAGGATAGGTCATCAGTAGTAAAATCCCAGAAAACCCCTATAACAGCAGCACAGGCAGGATAACTGAACCCATAATCATGTACAGAAAAGAGAAGAATCTACAATCACAAAATAAAAACAGGTAATTAAAAAAAGAAAATATATATATGAGTGTCTGCTCATAAAGGGGTTATACAAATTCTTCCCACTGTTTTCCTGGCTGCAACACTGACATCTGTGCACAACATGTCAGTGCTGCAGCCAATCACTGTCCTCAGCAGTGACATGCTGTATACTGCTGAGGCCAGTGATTGGCTTCAGCAGTGGCATGGTGTATATGATAGGTCACCACTGCAGCCAGGAAGATTTTGTTGTCACTGCAAGACCAGGGCACAACGCTGGAAGCGCAGGGTAGAAAAAAGTGGTATTTTTATTATTGTAAAACATTCACATCGGCTGGTAAAGTTTTATTAGAACTCAGACAACCCCTTTAATTAGGAAAAATGTACAGATGATATGTTGATAAGATGACAGATGATAAGCACAAGGATCTCAGGGCCCCTAGAAACACCAATGTTTCCATCATGGCAACCCTGACTGACTCAGAGACCAACGCCTTAAAGAGCTCTGAACACAAGAAAGCTGGAAGAATGCTGATAACACAAGATGTCATAATGCCAACCACAGAAGTGGCAAAAGGACTGCACTACTGAGACTATTGCTGAAAGGCTTGATAAATCCCCTACAAAAACATAATCAGATGTGGACTGTAAGCTCATGTGGCAATTCTGTGGCTGCCTTGTGTCTGAACAAGCATGCAATGACGTCAGAAATAAATCTTGCTGATTTAGCCTGAACGGCAGGATCAGGTCTCAATTAAAGATAATGACCACTGTTTCCAGAATTACTTTTTCTTAGGAGGATTCACTGGGACTGCAGCGCCACCACAGGAGAGATAAAGCATTACACTATTCCCTTTGAAATCAATGGGCTGTCCACGCAATAGCTTGCCCTGTCTAGTAGATGAGGGTCCTAAACAAGGGAGCCCTAGTAACTCAGCATATCCTAAAGTTGGAGATGGGTTTCACTAGACGACGATCACCAAATTAGAAGTTGCTCCCATTTATCAACCCAAAGTGCAGACAAAATCTGGTTTAAAGACAAGAGGCAAGCGACTGAGAAGCCATGACAAGTCTACATGTTATTTCTGCGCTGTACTTACTTTGGCACCTGAATCAGCAGGTACATAAATGAATCTGCCAGGGATAATTTAGTTATTTCACCGCTGAAGGCTTTCAACTTCTTCACCTATAAAGTAACAGAGAGAGATTATATTATTACATGCATATCAATCCGGCAAAAGCAGACAGCATAAGCACAAGTACAGATGGTGTCCAGACTAAATGCTAACAATTCCAGGTGGTTTATTTTATTCCACTGAAACAGGATAGCTCAATTGTTCCCAATATGAAAGGCCACGCCCAGACTGTACAGTAGACTAAGCCGATAATCGTCCTTCCAGATTCCTTTTCCCCCACATAACTCCGAAATGGTTTTATTTCTATATAAAGACAACCCTGTAAGGTTATTTGTAATCCGCAGTGTAGCTAACGCAGCGTGTCAAGACAAGATACAATATAAAGGCAGAAACAAAATATATACATACATATATAATTGGACATAATCCCTCGCACAGTATACAAAAACACAATGGGCTGCAATAATAGGATTTGTGCGCAGTGTATCATTATGGAATTATCTATCCAGGCATGTGTCATATTTGACATGCAAATCTTTTACAAATCTACGGACAAATTCAGAATTACTGCACGCAACATGCTTAAAAAGAGGACAAAAAGAGAAAAGTACCGTATTTTTCGCTTTATAAGACGCACTTTTCCCCCCCACTGTGTGCGTCTTATAAAGCGAATACAAGTGAGCGCTTCCATTATGGAAGCGCTCACTAGTATGTATTAGGTGCCGGGACCCCCATCAGACTTCAGATCAACCCACCCAGCCCCATAAGAATAAAATAAAAAACTCTCTCACCTCTCCTTTGCCGCGGCTCCTCTCCGGGTCCGGTGCTCCTCTGTCTTCTCCAGGCCGGCTCTGCACTGTCCTGACCGTGTACAGCGTCAGGACGTAGTTCACGCACTATGACCTGACGCTGCATGCAGTCAGGTAACAGTGCAGCGCCAGCCAGAGAAGACAGAGGAGCGCCAGACAAGGAGCGGAGACGCGGCGCAGGAGAGGTGAGAGAGTTTTTTTCTCTTATCCTTATGGGGCTGGGTGGGCTGATCTGAGGTCTGTTGGGGGTAGAGTGGGCTGATATTGGGGACACAGTGGGCTGATCGGAATAGTGTTATGCTGGTGGTCTAGTGTGCAAAGTGCAAGGGACAGGTTCCTTTAAAGGGGTTTTCAGAAAGTTTGGAACCAATAACCTATTACCCAGATAGACCAGCACAACACTATTCCTTCTCTACATATACATATTATATATACCCCTTCATATAAACTGTGAATACACAGAGAGTAAAAAAAAAATTTACTTATATGCACTATGCAATTACCTGTGAGTAGGGCCTGAAGGAGCTGTTCATGTGAATAACCTCCTTACTGTAAATGCACCCACTGATAAGTGTTTGATGTTGCAAAGATGATCTAACGTCAGAAGAAGCTCTCCTGAAATCTTCAGCATCTGCCATTGATTCCTGCTTCCTGGGTATGAGCAGTGAAGCTGGGTGTACTAGCTCTGGCTTATACAGGGGCGTGGCTAACAAAAAGTTCAGCTTGGGCCCCCTTCCCTGTGGCAAGGGAGCAGATCCTGCTGCCTGTGGCAAAAATTGAAATGGCACCACCACCCACCATGCCAAATTCTTGACCTAACCCTTTCCTCCAACCAGAGGTGTAACCTGAAGATTCTGGGCACCAGTGCAAAATGAATGACAGAGCCCTCCCAGCATGCACTTTCTATAACACTGGTGTCTTCTTATGTGCCACAAGAGTCTTTGGGCCCCTCAGACTCCTGGGACCGGTACGTCCACATAGCTACGCCCCTGGGCTTATACCAGGAGAGGCAGGGAGTGTCTGTGCCAGCTAAAAGACCTGCACGTGTCCAGGGAACAGGAATCAACAGCTTGGCACAAGATTTTAAGATCACTTCTGCAGACTTTGTACCACCTTTGGAAGTTTCAACCACATTTTCAATGGGTGCGATTACAGCAAGGAGCTATTCCAATGAACAGACCATCAGCTGACTCCTTGGGGGAAAACCTGCATGTTGCTCAAGTTCATATTTTACTATATGCATTTTCACAAAGGTTACATGAAGGCATGTTTCTAAATTTACATAAAGTAGAAATAACTAGGTGCTGGTCACATTTTTGGATCAGTGCTACACAACATATTGGCACTAAAATATAAGACTTGGTAAAAGCAGCTCAGTTTCCAGAGGGTCAAGTGAAATACTCAAACCACCTAGTAGACTTGGCTAAAATCTGGTTACTGAGTGGCAGTCTCCAGTTTTGCAACTACTTCTATCTCGTCCACGACAGTAAGGATCGGCCACACACCGAGTCTAGAACATTTGACGCCCATTTACTGAAATATGTAGAACCACTTGAACTGTTCTTTCCAGATAGACAGAATTTAAATGTCTTAAATATTTATAGGTTTTTCTAAGAAAAGCCATGAAAAATGAATAGTGGGATGTACTCGTAAATCAGCCAAGCTCATATTAAAAGCTTGCTCAAGTCATCTGGCACAGCACAAGCTCAATTGTAAGCTGCGGAGTGATAACAGATGAGACTGCAGGGCAATGTCACTGCCAGCACATACAACAAAGCAAAATAACCACCTTTGTATAAAAGGATTAACATTATAGATCCCAGGGAAATAGTTACGCTCATATTACTTCCCTCATTATCAGTAATACAAAGTATTGTTTTAGGTGTAGTCACATTACACCAGGTTTGTCTCATGAGTAATGTCCCCTCCTCAAGTGTCCGGCTCCTTTAAGGGGATTATATCATTTAGAGGATTATTTTACCAATTAGCATCAGATCGTGAAACATGTTTATGACTTGCTTTTGTATTTTAGATTTACTTTTATGTTCTGTATGTGGTTGTTGGGGGCCCATCTTGACAGCATGCAGAGATTTACTTTACTGCAGTCACATGGACAAAGGAACCTATAGACTGGAGAGGCCTCCTTGATGTCAATGGAAGATTGTCGAGAGCATGCTCTGAGCTTCTCAGAGGTCATACTGTGCAGGGGGAGCTATGGCTATGGGGAGCGGACTGGGAACTTAAAGTGGCCCTTGGGAAAAAAACCTAAAAGTGGGCCCGTGTTTTTTTGGGGGGGGGGGTTCAAATTGACAGAAGGTGGGGCAACACAAGTAGGCATGGCCAACAATACCAAAGTGCAAAATACCATCCCAGCAGAACCAAATAACACAACGTAGGCCAATATACTGCCCCAAAAGCTGTCTGTCTGTGGTGGCCATCAATAGTTACCATCTTCTGTCCTCCTCCAGTTTTCTATGGGGTAGGGGGCTTAGAAGGGGACATGCAGGCCACAGCATTTGAAATCAGGAGGGCATGTGCGGATGATGGCCAGGTACATGAGTATCTGATGTTAATTACCACTGAGAGCTCATTATGTACCTGTCAGCAGCAGAGAGAAGGACTTAGGTGGCCCCCTGGGACATCAACCCATTGGGAAATTCCCCTGTAGGGTCTATGGCCAATCCGCCCCTGGCTTTGGCCATCACTTATTGTCAATGGTGGACCTTATGTTAACTCTTGCTTTATAATGGAGGTGCTAGCTTTCATTCCTTTTAAAGGATATGCTTCCCTTTGAGAAGACTGAATCAGGAACATAGACAATGATGATGGGGCAGAAGAAACAGAACCACTCTATGTTACGTAAAGGTTCTGGTGTAGGAGAGAGAATAAAGGAGCTGTCAGCAGGGCTGCGGAGTTGGTAAACCAAACTCTCCATTCTGACCCTTCTATTTTTCTACACTCCAACCACCAAAAACTTACTCCGACTCTACAACCCTGCCAGATAGAGGCCTTAGGGCGAGTTCACATATGTGCTGGAGGTTCTGTTTGAGGCCACCGTTGCAGATTCCGTTAAAAAGACCGGAAAAAAAAAGCCCTGCATGCAGGACTTCTTTGGTCAAAAAACAAAAAAAAACAGGATTCTGACGGAAACTGAACAGACGCCATTGTAGTCAAAGGAGTCTGTTCAGTCAGTTTTGTGTCCTGTCCGGCACTTCGGTTATTTCCATTGTTCTACTCCTGTAACAGAGCAGAACGGGAAAAAAATAGTGATGATGTGAACTCGACCTCATAGGGATAGACCATAACATTTACATGATTAAAATGTCTACATTTTTCCTATGAAAAGTAAATACGCAACAAGCTATGCATTTACTACATTTCTACAATATTCATACATATTTTTATTTTGAAACGAAAGTTGGAGTCAATACATTTCCATAGATCCTACCCTAAATTGGCTCAGAGTGACTCCACAGCCTGGTTGTCAGCTGACACCCCCTCTAGAGTGCTCCGGGACATCAGCCGCTGCGCCCTATGCTACTGCCTTCTGCTAGCGCTCGAGCCAAGCAGGACCAAAATAGGGAATTACTGATTTAGACATGTAGACGCCAGGTCACCATCGGTTATAATTACAAGATTTTTTTCACATTTTCATGGATTAAGCACCCAGTTCTATAAACATTATTTGGATAAAATAGTGCGACCAGGTATTCACCTACTGACCTATGGTTATGGTGTGATACAATATATCAGCGGAGCACTGCCTTTTATTGTCACTGACAGAATTTAGCCCAGACAGGAAGGGTGTCAGCAGCTCATGGAAACAGTTGCAGTGGAATGGAGTGACCTAGCAGGATATGCTTTTTCCAACTTAAATATTGATAATATGTTATTTGATGCTTTAAACAGGGAATTTAGATAAATAGGGTCACTTGCATCATGGTGAAATCATAGAATTATTTTGGAGAGCAGCACACTGTAAGACAACCCAAAACAGTACCTATAGGGTTAAGCTCTCCCGACAATTAGCACATCATTATGACGTATGCTGCAGTATTAAAAAAAAAAAAAAAATCTACTGATATAGTGAAGTTTTCAATAATGACAATTTTATAAGTGGGAAAAGCCTGAATAATACATGTGTTGCACGCTCGTCCTCTGTAACTGTATATACAGGTCGAAGGTTCACTGGATAATAGCCAAGTGCGCTGGACACTTCTATCAATGGAAAAAGTCACGTCACTAATGAGATCACCGCGTCTTTATCACCATCACCTTCTGTGGAGGAGAAGCAGTAACCCTTTACAAGGCTCTTCTCACACGCCTGCTATCACATCAACATGAAGGAGGACAAATCCTACCTCTTCTGGCTCTGGAGACATCTTCAGAAGTTCCTGAAGGGCTTCAGAGTCGTACAAATCACACGTCCCCTTTTGGATATCTTCAATGATATGCTCGGCAGACCTAATAGCAAGTTGTAAAGAAACAAAATCAAAGACTGAACTTCCACTGAATAAAAAAAATACAGTTTTTAGTGGTGTTGAAAATCTGAGATTTTCCTTTGTATTTGATATGATAAAGGCTAGGTTTACTGGGTACATCATGGTATAGTGAGGGAGTTGTATGTGACATTCCTCATACACCATGAAGCATGTATTAACAAGTCACCTTTACAAGTATTTACTGATATTTGTATTTTAACATTTTGTAATGAAAAGTTTGCAAAATGATTTATGAAGTTGAAGACTCAAATGCTAAGCCATTTTAATAATAGCTAGTTAGGAGCCATAGTGGAACATACTGGTTTCCAGTTTGGTCACACAATTGGGGACCTTACTTTTTAAACTGTTTCAAGAATATCCCAATATTCATGCTTCGTTTGGAATCCAGAAGAGAAACCTAAAGGAGACAGAAAACAAATGAATGTATTAAGACACCCATCGGCATAATACAGAGAATTATGACATGTCCTACAAAGCATAAGACGGACGTTCTGTACACTGTGCAGGAATTATAATCCAGCAGAACACTATCCTGTGAACAGATACATGAATACCACCACACTGTGTTTTGCAGTCTGCAAATTGCGGATCTGCAAGACACGTATGCCACTCATCTGCGTTCCGCAATTTGCGGCATAGAACGAGCCACCCATAATAGAAATGCCTACTCTTGTCTGCAAAACAGACAAGAACAGGACATGTTCTGTTTTTTTTTTTTTTTGTGGGGCAATGGAACGGATCAACGGATGCGGACGGCACACAGAGTGCTGTCTGCATCTTTTGCCCCACTGAAGTGAATGGGTCCGGATGCGGACCCAAACAACGTGTGAATGACGCCTAAATCAGATTACCACTGGACACCTTGCCTTCAGTGTAATCTGTGGCCCTCCAGATGTTGCAAAACTGCAACTCCCAGCATGTCCTAATAGGTGTAGGCTGTCCAGGCATGCTGGGAGTTGTAGTTTTGCAACAGCTGGAGGGCCGCAGGTTGGGCATCCTTGAAAGCCTTCCCAATCCTATGGGCGTACCTGAACTGCTATTCAGTTTCTCCAGCATTTGCTGTTTCTTACCACTATTCCACTAGCACACAGCTAGGACCAGCGACTGCATCGTCTATAGGAAGTCTCAAAACCTACCTTCAGTGAAATAATGTTATGTCCCTCCCCCATGCTTTATACTACTGTGAAATTCTATTACAACAGAGACAGAAATATTATGAGCAAAAATTAACTGAACCACAAATAAAACCTACATAAATGACACAAAATGTTTGTGTTCCTCTCCTCTGGTGCCTTGTGTGACCTCCATGTGTCCACATCTTTCATACGCCCTATAGACACAAAGGATTCACAGCAAAAGTGACGATATGCTTGTGTCCCCACAGCCGCTATCAGTGCTATGAGCCATCACGTAATGGCTGAGCCGGGTAGCATGTAAAATAAAAGACATTATCTTCCTGCCGTGCCATCATCACTTTCTAGCTCCGTCTGTGTGAAATCTCCGAAAACAGGTCTTTATCTGGGGCAGCAGAGCACAGGATGTACAATCTCAGTAGAGCACTATCCCTGATGTAAAGGAATCTTATTCAGAATAAGAATCATAAAATCCGCTCTCTACACTGCAGCCAGAAGGCTCCCAACATAAATCAATTGCATCTACAAGCCCCCATTCACCCAATGGAGAGCAAAATGGGTTTTCATTTTATCATTCATGTGAACGGGTCAGGGCTAAAACTACCAATCGCAGCTGCTATACATAGTATGGCGCTATGCTGTGAGGAGGCTGCAGTGCCCCCCGGAGCACCAGAGCCCCGCAGCCTCTTCAACAAGCTGCTCAGCAGGGGTACAGGTGTTCTGACCGCCACAGATATGATATTGATAACCTGAGGACATGACCGTATGAATGAGTCCGCATACATTCCACAAATTTGTGGAACGGGTGCGGACCCTTTCATTTCAATGGGACCGCAAAAGATGTGGACAGCACACCTGTGCTGTCTGCATCCATTGTTCTGTTCTGCGGCCCCAGAAAAAATAGAGCATGTCCTATTCTTGGAGAAAAATAGAAATTTCTATAAGAATAGTAATAATAATACTAATAATTTTATATATAATTTCTATAATGGACCACCGGTTCCGTTCCACAAATTGCAGAACCGCGTTTTGCAGATCAGCAATTTGAGGACCACAAAACGGTGCGGTGGTGTGAATGCGCCCTAATACAGATTTTGCCTTGGGTTGGCTTTGAACCCATGGCTACAAATGCTAACCACGGGGCCTCAAATGGCGACCAGATGTCATCTAGCATTTTCTAGCCAGGATCCGTATCGAGAATTCAAGTTCCTTTGTATCC
Organism: Rhinella marina; assembly: GCA_900303285.1. NCBI lineage: Eukaryota > Metazoa > Chordata > Amphibia > Anura > Bufonidae > Rhinella > Rhinella marina. Next base: position 37,942 of record ONZH01015320.1, read on the forward strand.
TGAAGGCAGAGCCCATGTAGCCGAGCACCTGATTTATGCGCACAACACGTTTTCCACACACACGTTGATGCTTGGATAAGAGGTCTACCTATCTCACTACAGAAAACATATTAAGTAATGAGGACTCGCCCACAACTAATTAATTGCAAACTAAACAATCCTTTCACTTGTACATCCCAGATGCCGCTTTGGGCATGAAGCAACTCTTCTTGGTGGCGTCACGTGTCAACGACGGATGCCAAGGATAACACAATAAACAGGAAAGACATACTCGGTAGGACATCCATGTCTTGCCCCCAGGTTCAGGAAAACAGCTCCTACTTCAGAACAGGTACACACTGTACCGTTCAATTACCCATCATACATAGGGTGAAAGTCACTGCCAGGATCCACAGACGACCTTTGAATAGCACTTCTGTCACTAGCTAATTTGTCTGGTGGGAATACATTTCCATGAAAAGTCCTCGAAGACAGCCATAACTTGTAGCCCAACACCACGCTCCATTCCATCATGCAAATATGTTTCCACATCCAGCTCCTCCATGCTGGGTCATATGGATCTGTACAGATAAACTGCACAAGACAATGGCAATGCTTGTGCTTTACAAAGAGCGAGCGGCTACATGACATTAACATACAGGTGCACCGGCAGAAGGAAGTAGAAGGTCAAGCTATATATACACCGATTAGCCAAAACGTTACAATCATTGACAGGAGAAGTGGCACAAGATAGGAGGTGGAGTATATTAGGCAGCAGGAGAATAATCAGTTCTCCAAGAATTAAGAAAATGAAAATACTTAAATATTACTTTATTATAAATTTATTCCCAAATACCGTTCATTATTTATAATGGCTTGTTTTGTCTAGTCAATCATCAGGAGAAATAAAATGGCCACTGTCCTTCTACTACACTCAAAGCCTGTCCTAATCACACAGGAGGACAAGTTACTTCACAACACTGAGGTAAAGAGCTGCCTCGGCCTCTTCTCTGCTTGTCAGGAATTATGATCCTAAATACGGCTGATAAGATCTGTAGCTGAATCTCTGTAGGAATGGAGTTCATGAGGAGATTTGAAGTACAGAGATGACGGACAGGACAGACTGTGGTAATGGAGACTGCATACAAGTGCTGCTGCCCATTATCCACATTCCCACCTCTTCTGTACTTCATGTCTCCTCATGAACTCCGTTCCTACAGAGATTCAGCTGAAGATCTTATGAGCTGTATTCAGGATCATAATCCCTGACAAGCAGAGCAGAGAAGATGAGGCAGCTCTTTAGCTCAGTACTGTGTGAGTAGGACAGATTTTATGTGTATTAATAGGACGGCGGCCATTTTATTTCTCCTGATGATTGCTCCCCAGACAAAACGAGCCATTATAACTAACGTAAGATATTTTGGAATATATGAATAATAAAGCAATATTTAAGTATTGTAATTTTCTTAATTCCAGGAGAATGCCTTAAAGCTCATGTGTTGAAAGCAGGAAAAACAGGCAAGCGTAAAGACCTGAGTGACCGGATTAGAGCATCTGCAAAATGGCAAGTCTTGTGGGGAGTCCCTGGTATACACAGTGGTTAGTACCCACCAAAACCGGTCCACAGAAAGACAACCACTGAAGCTGTTGTAGGTTTATAGAAGCCCAAGGCCCTCTGATACATGTGGAGAGGACTAATGACACAGTATGCAGTAGATCTTCACAACAGTGCCAACATGGGCGCAGGCGATCTACATTGACATTAAATGATACAAAGTAGAATAGCAACGTGAAGTTGCCTTACTACGGGTTTTGGAGCAACCAGGCCACTTGGATAATTATATTACTATTTAATCCATAGCAAAGGCTTAGATATCTGAACTTGTAATGTGATTATCACTAATGGAAGATTTAATTGGTTCTCATTTTATATTTAGGATTTAAATACAAGCTAAGTATTAATAAAGCAATCAATGTGAGTTAGGAAATAGGCTATTTGACCTAGGGAAATAAGCGGCCACCGTCCTTTCATTCCTATGGCAGAGTTGAAAATAGCCGAGAGCCACGTTCGACTATTTTCAGAAGTCACAATGCGCCACTCATTTCTATGAGGCTGACGGAAATAGCTGAGCCATCGGGACCTGCACCTATCAGACATTGGGGGCAGTACTAGCAATATGCCCCCAATGTCTCAGATGGTACAACTCTTAACTTATAGCTAATGCTTGGTAACTACAACCAGTGCCATCAATCACTCCAAGGTATCAGCCGCCCAACATTTCTGATTCCCAAGGCAATTTAACTGGAAATGGAGATGGAAGCAACACTAGAACTCCCACCATCCAGAGAATACCACATTACAAAAGCCATTGTGCTATTTCAGCTCTTTAGACAAAATATGACTAGAAATAGCGTCTGATATTTCAGTAAAATCACCATGCAATACAGACATCACCATTCTGTGACACAGGTTCATCAACAGGGACGGAGGAAAAAGTTCAGGACACATACGTCAACAGGCGACTGTTAATGGGAGTCTGGTGACATTCCACTAATTTATAGCCGTCTCTTACTAAACAAAACAAACAAAAGGATGTCACACAGATTGCTGGACACCCACGGAGGGCAGCGCCCGCTGTTATTTCAACTTATTTCCACAAAAAAAGGTTTATTGCACATTTATGGCATGGCATGAATAAGGACGAGTTGCAGTCTGAATGACTGAACCGGTAACCTTAGTAACATTCGGTAATGCACACAGGGGCATCAGTGGGGTTTTGCAGAACTGCTGTTTGCGGGCCGCAATATGTGCATGGCCGAGTGCATGAGCCCTAAGGGTCCATTCACATGTCCGCACATCATTGCGGATCCATAAAACAAGGACACCGGCCATGTGCCGGCACTATAGAAATGTCTAATCTTGTCCGTGGCTGCAGATAAGAATAGAACATGTTTGATTTTTTTGCGGCGCTGTGGAACGGCCCCATTGAAAATGAATGGGTCTGTACCCATTCCGCAAAACTGCTGAACGAATGCGAAACCATTCATACGGATGTGTGAATGGACCCTAAGGATGAGATAAATTTATCAAACACTAACTATTGGTTGGCTTGCTTAAAAACAGAATTTTACAACACCACGCCAATCCCTTTCAGAGCACGTAGGGAAAGTGTAGAAAGCTTTCTGCTACTACTAAGGCATGAGTTCACACTTCAGTTATTTAGTCAGTTATTTCCATCCGTTATTGTGTGCCAAAACCAGGTGTGGGTCAAAAATCTGTTATAACTGACCAAGTAACTGAAGTGTGAACTCAGCCTTAGGCCCCTTTCAGACGAGCGAGTGTCGCGCTGCGGACTCACAGTGAGGCACACGGCCTGAACTTTCAGTACTGCCGGAGTTGCATAGCATGATAGTGATTTATGATGTTATGTAACCCTTAGAGTTCTGGAATGTACTGGATAACACTGACGGCATTAAGACAATGTTATCCAATACATTCCAGGCCATTTCCAGATTTGTTTGTATGTCTAATGCAAAAAAGTCTGTAATAGATGCAAGCTGAAACCTTTTATCTGAAAACGTGACACCCAGAACAAAGCAACACCTTTTATACTGTATTTTTACAAAACTAATTTTTGTAAAATATCCAATTAATCTAATTATGGTTAAAGATACAAGTAGGGTGTACGTTTGCAGCTACTAAATTATTAAAGGGTTATCCCATAAGAGACAGCCCCTTTCAAAATGTGGACCCTGGGATGAAGAGCTGATCTCCTTGGTCGCCCTCCTGGCACCCCTGGCAAACTGCTACAGTGAAAATGTAGTATTATACAGCGGTATTTCAGATAAATAGCCGTCTGTAGTACAAGGATATTTTGAATCGTCTAAAGTGGCTCTCCACTAAGAGGACACATGGAGAGTGGTTGGCGTCATGTGAAGTCTTTAATGATTACCTACTAGTGACAAAGGGGGTTCATTTATTATCTTTTTTATGTCACTTGTGTATTTATGTAGCAGATTTTGTCACAAAGATGTTTTGTGGTAAAATCTGGGATTTTTCACCTTTTTTGCAAAGTGGCGAAAAAAGGGGGTGTGGCATGGGTGGGCCGGTAAGCCAGTCTCACTGATCATTTTCCACGCCAGTTTTTAGTGTGGAAAATGATCTTAAAGGGGTTCTCCATGAATTAAGAAAATGAAAATGCTGAAATATTTCTTTACTATAAATATATTCCCAAATATCTTTCATTAGCTCTAATGGATCATTTTGTCTGGGGAGCAATTAGGAAAAATAATATTACTACACAATTAACCTGTCCTAATCACACAGCCACATCCCCACCTCCTCTCTGTACTTCACGTCTCCTCATGAACTCTATTCCTTCAGAAAAAAGTTTGGTACAGCACCTGTAGAGTGGCTGATAGTTGTCCTTCCTTTTATTCTATTCCTTCAGAGATTCAGCTAAAGATCATATTAAACAGTATTCAGGACCATAACCCCTGACAAGTAGAGCAGAGAGGAGGATGAGGCAGCTCTTTACCTCAGTGATGTGAAGTAACTTGTCCTCCTGTGTGATTAGGACAGGTTTTGTGTGCACTAATAGGACGGCAGCCATTTTATTTCTCCTAATGATTGCTCCCCAGAGAAAACAAGACATTATGGCTAATGAAAGGTATTTGGGAATATATTTATAATAAAGTAATATTTACATATTTTCATTTTCTTAATTCCTGGAGAACCCCTTTAATCTACGCCAGCAAGGGCCGTCGGCAAAAGGCGTCAAAGTTATGTAGAGACCGCGCCTCACACACAACTGCCTGCGCACAGGGATTACGACTGGCGTATCAATTGCCGATATTAATAAAGGTCTCCCAAAGTCTTTCTGCTTTATGAAAAATGGATCCAATATACAGGATATAGAGGTGTTTGTCATTGCTGATGCATTAAAGTCTCCAGGTAGCTTCCTGGACCAACTTAACTTTGGGTCAAATATTTGTTTATTAGGGACAATGCAGCCATTTCAGGTAATAAACTCTGATGTATCTGTAAATCTATATAGATATATGTGTTTGGTTATAGGCAGGGGCTGTATTCCAGGGGTAAAGCGACATCTCTGAGATTACGCTCTAACACATCATCCCTTTGTGGCTGGAAAATCATTTGCTGCTCTGGGAAATGCAAAGAGAAGCATGAATCACCTCATGGCTGCTCCAGCCAGAATAAATTGTTCTTACACCCTGTACGCTTCCAACATGTGCAACGCCTGTTATTGTCTCCACCTTCAAACAGGATCACACCTAAGACCACAGCCTGCACCGAAATATCCAGAAGCAAAACAAGGTGCTCGGAATAGCCTTCCGCATTGTATCCGTAGAGCCCAGCCCAATCTCGCCAACCATCTGGCACTAGAGCGGGCCATGCACCAGAGATGGTCAGCGGCCGAACTGAACAATTCAGAGCATTTTCTGACCCAAATCAATCCATAATTGTCAGGAGCTGTAGTTGACAAGTCCATGTCAATGATAAATCCGCATCTTATCAGTGGGTGGCCTATCACATCCCCTAATCTACCTCTTCTCCATTCACCGCCCTTCATCATCACTCTTCTGAACCTGATCCATCATCACACACTATCTACACCACACCATGCACTCAGAAGCACTACAGATATCAGCTGGCGGGGGTCAGGGGGGTAGCCAATAGCGGTCCGCAACGGGAACGAGCCTTCCTAGCATTGCGAGTGACGCTAGGGAGGCTCGTTCCTGTTGTGGCCTGCTATTAGCGCCGGCCTCTATATGACTTTGGTGGCTTCACCGCTGCTTCTAAATGTAAGGCAACTTCCTAGCCGTCTTACATTTAGACCATTTTCTACGCCTAAAACAGATGGAGAAAATGGTGAATGAGACAGGCCTGCTGAACCCGTCCACGTCACGCCTTTTTTTTTTTTTTTTTTTTTTTTTAATACCTAGCATAAAAGGGGAAAGGGGAATATTATAGTCGTATTTCTGTTTAATTATTGACACCCTATATCTGGAGAACCATCCACCTTTGCAAAAAAACAAAAAAGACAAGACATAAAATAGTCAGATAGGATGGTAATATGATAATGTTTTTTCTAAAACTGTCCCCTAATAATCTGGATTTTCAGGGAGGGTTAGGTCTTGAAGCTAGCCATAAATGGACTCATGCCATCAAGTGGGATGAGATGGCATTCCTGTGCTGTCTGCATTTTTGTGGCCCCATTGAAATGAATGTGTCCATGTGCAAAAAAGGTGGATTGGATGCAAACCGAAAATGTGTAAATTGTAAAACTGCCCCACACACAATGAAACTGCAGCTTCATATATGAGGGCAGAGCTGTCTCTATAATGCAGCGTGCCCCACACACCTGTGTTCTGCTTTCATCGTATCCAAGGGCAATGCCACTAAACAGATCTGCTTGCACAGCTTCGCACCAGCAATTAAAGATTCACAAGTCTAATTGGGATCCTACTGCTAATTGGATAGCACCAGAAAGTGACCTCATTACATTGCAGTATCTTCAGTATTGCTATGGATGCAGCAAAAATATCATTAAAGGGGTTGTCCGGGTTCAGCGCTGAACCCGGACATACCCTTATATTCACCCAGGCAGCCCGCCTGAAAAGGGCATTGGAGCATCTCATGCTCCGATGCCCTCCCTTGCCCTGCGCTGGATCGCGCAGGGCAAGGGCTCTTTTATTTACATAACACACTGCCGAGCGGAGGCTTCCGCCCGGCAGTGAGTTCGGTGACGTCACCGGCTGTAATGGGCCGGCTTTAGCGCTGCCCTAGCCGTTTTACTGGCTAGGGCAGCACTAAAGCCTGCCCATCAGCGCCGGTGACATCACCGGGCTCACTGCTGGATGGAAGCCTCCGCCTGGCAGTGCCCGGTGCGTTACCGGAACTGGACTAAATGCCTTTGCCCTGCGCTAATTAGCGCAGGGCAAAGGAGGGCATAGGAGCATAGGATGCTCCGATGCCCTGTTCAGGCGGGCTGCCTGGGTGAATTTAAAGGTATGTCCGGGTTCAGCTCTGACCCCAGACAACCCCTTTAAGTTAAATGGATTTCTATACCTTTTACTAAACATGGCTCAAAAAACAGTGCACACCTAGCACTTTACATACGCTTCTGAATGGAGAGTTTAAAGAAAGTCAGGCTATAGCACTGAAGCCAAAAAAGTGGCACATATCTGACTGTTAAAATTTCACATACCCAGGGGTGCACGTAGCCTCCCCATGCCAATTTCTTTCCCTAATCACTTTGCCACAATGAAAGCGCTCATTGCCCATGGCCTTTCCACTGCCCCCCCCTCCTTGCCCCTACCTGGTGCTGCCTGAGTCGATCACCTCACCTGGCCCCATTGGTGCTGCACATACGCCCAAAACAGCATAAGCCTCACAAGTGCCACGTTAGGGGGTGGTCACTCATCTTACTGATCACACTTCCAACATCAGGATTTCATTTCTACCTATAAATGGGTATTACTTATTAGCCAATTTTGGCGCCTTTTAAATCGTAATTTGAGCAAATATTTTGGTACAAATGCATTTCTGTGCCACCCTTGCCACTTTCTGTAAAAACGAAGGGTATGGTGTGGGCAGGTCCATCGGCCATTAGTTTTCTGGCATAAAGAAGCGAGGACTGAAATCTACACTGGCTACGTGCTGGCGCAGATTTCAGTCTTGGCGCACGACTGCCGTTTGATGCATTTAAAAAATCTCAGCAAACCCTTTTAATTTATGAAAAGTTTTGCGCAGAGAAAGTACTAATCTTGATACATCTTCCCCTATGTTTACTATGCGGTGATTATTGCTTCATTTAGTCAGAATGACATCCTACAGGTCACTAAACACTTTCACTAGCAATAGCCACGCTCTTGTTTGGCCGACAGCTATTCCTAACAAACTCCCCACACACATGCATGCTCTGTACAGCGACTGTATTTATGAAGGGGAAAGGGGAAAAAGCCCTGGAATTCAAAGGATTGGTCATGTTGAAATTCACATGTGTGATCCTTTCTACCCCCAATATTGCCATACATACATCACCCGGGCATTTCATACACCTCGGATGTCCCACTGACCCAAGTCTAATTTGTATGACCCGAATGAAGAATTGTACAGCCTGGTATGTTACATGAATGTAGTAATTCTACTCCATACTCGGCTACATTAATAAGCTACAGAAATAATGTTAATTACTGAACAGTTACCTCATCTTTCAGCTCACGGAAAGACAACCTAGAGCTCCCAGTCCTCTTGAAGACTCCTGGCTTTACATCCTCTTGTTGCCCAAACAATTCTTCAATTGTCTTTGTGTCAATTTGGTACTGATGCTGTCTAGCAGCTAAAGTCCAGATGTTGGTTTTACCCTTGACCTTCTCTTCAGGGATGGTTTTCCAGAAAAAGCTCCTCATTCTCTTTTTTCTGTTGATACTGCCATGTCCATAAATACCGTTATGTAAAAAAGGCGGAGGTGGGGGGGCACCAGGTGGGGGAGGTGGTGGCGGTGGCCCTTGGTGAGAGTCATGATTCTGAAAGGGAAGTGGTGGAGGAGGTGGAGGCGGAGGAGGTGGTGGTGGTGGTGTCTCAGGTGCAGCACTTAATCGGTCATCAAGCATGAAGTCACTAATGACCACAGTGCAATCACCAATCTCCTTATCATTGACCAGGGATACACAGTTCATAACATGCATCTTGACGTAGAGTTGTCATCAAATGGGGCATCACTAATGATGGACCGCAAGGCAGTAGAAAACGTTGTTCACTATCACATGCATCTCACGTGTTCGAGACCTGAAAGTAACCAACAATGGTATTAATTCCACATTTTAATCAGAAGTAAAAGGGGAAACAAACTAGAATTCAGTTAATATTGTCATAATAAGACATCGTTCACACTTAAGTGTTTGGTCAATGATTTCCATCAGTGATTGTGAGCCAAAACCAGGTGCGAGTCAAAACCACAGGTGCAGATCTTTCTATTATACCTTATCTCTGTGTAGGCTCTACTGCTGGTTTTGGCTCAGAAATCACTGACCAAACACTGAAGTGTGAACGAGGCCTAAGGGGGAGTTCACATCACTGCTGAAAATGAAACGTTGATGTGAAATCCCTCCAATGTGTATTGTTTCAAATTTATCCAAGAGGACAAACTGACCGACTGGCCCTTTTAACCAGGCTAAAACCCAAGACCAGCTGTTGAGTTTTTGCCCCTTGTTAGGCTCTTGCGCCATCTAATAGGGGGCTCTAGAGAGCCAGCTTTTGTCCTCCTGGATAAGAGCCTATTGACATTTCTTTTTTCCCTGGATCCATTGCCTGGCCTATAAGACTACCTATGTCAACTTGGCAGTCACCCCAAGAAAGAACTTAATTACCCAGAATGTACAGACCAGTGGTCTCCAAGTGTTGTGAAGCTACAAATCCCAGCATGCCATAGGATCCAAAAGCTGTCAGGGCATGCTGGAAGGTTTAGGCAGGTGGTAAAAATGTTGCAAAGCAAGAATGCTTTCAAAAATAGAAGTGTTAATAGTTTATTTGTATGAATTAACAAAATGCAAAGTGAGTGAAAAGGAGAACTCTAAATCAAATCAATATTTGATGTGATGGCCCTTTGCCTTCAAAACAGCATCACTTCTTCTAGGTCCACTTCCACACACTCGGCAGAGAAGTTGTTCCAGACATCTTGGAGAGCTAACCACAGTCAGATCATCTGTGGATGTACGCTTGCTCAAATCCTTCTGTCTCTTCACATAATCCCAGACAGACTCAATGATGTTGAGATCGGGGCTCTGTGGGGGCCATATCATCACTTCCATTGTGCTGAAGATAGTTCTTACTTTCTATGCCTGCCTAAACTCTTGCACAGTATTGTAGTTTGGCAACACCTGGGTTGTTGCACGCTGGAAATCACTGATGTGGACTCATTCCTGTGAAACTTCTCAGGTATGTTTCTAATCTAATCTGTTGAGAGCAAAGCCTTTACTTGGAGATCTTTTAGCTATCACAGAGAACGTAACAAAAGGCTTCACCTCAGTGGTGACAGTCACCTGTGGTAACCTCTAATGCTTCTTGTGTTTCCCCATTTACTAAGATGTTGACTTTCCAGCAGGATAAAGGATATCGGGGACAAAGGCTGCAGTGACGTAAAATTACTCACTCAGCCATCGTTCCTCCGCAATTCAGGGCATCTCCTTGCTTTGTGGGTTATTTACAGGCAAACACTGATACATCCTGGAAATGTACCTGCTAGCTCTGTACACAGTATAGTAAAGCTGTAAGGTATCACTCATAGTCAAGTAGACCTTTCCAAGCTTCTAGTCTAGGATGAGGAGTTGCCTTACTTTGCATTAACAATTTAAGCCCTTCCCAAAAGTACAGATGAGGCAGGACAGGACAGTACAGAGTGACTCCTGTATGGTATGTTTAATATCATCTAGGGAGAATGAATTCTGGCACTTATTCCATCAATAAAACATGTACGTCCAATAAGACATGGCCACACTGCAAACGTCTGAGCCACAGGTTGTTACTCACTGGTAAAAATCAGTATCTCAAACTTTTTTGAAGCCTTTAGAAAGTAATCACTAAAAACACTTATTTTTCTTGAAATAGAGGCCCCTTTTGTACAGGCAAGTGTAAAAATCAAGAGGATTACCAACCATAAGTCATCCGAGAGGTTTCTCCTCAAGCATGAAACACAACCAAATTGACAAACAAGTATGAAATGCTGAAAAAAAGTCCAACTAAAGTTGTCCATACATATTAGACATGTACTGTCGAGACAATCTAAGGCTGCATGCACACAGTTGTCCAATCTGGGAAAAACACCCCATATGTTGGCCGCATCTCTTCTGACCCAAGCTGACTAAATCATAGTGACTTATGAGGCAGTGAGCTCCTATCTGGTCACAGATCAGAGTACCTTTGTTTGGGTGGGAGGGTCTACATGTCCGATCCTTTGTTCTCAAGGGACATAAAGAGCCACCAGAGTTGTTGGTCAGTAACGTTATTCCATTGTCACCATTGAAGACACGAGTGCTCAGCCGAACAGAGTGTACATGTGTATGGGGAGTTCCTTACAGATATCATTTGGCCCATAACTACTTAAAATGTATGGCTACCTTACAGCTCTGTTCACTCTTGGGTCACGACTTCCATTTATGATTGAGTTAAGACAAATATGCCAAATCCAATCAGAAACTGGCACATACTGGTCTACTGACCATCCATTGGGGCTCCAATGTTTTTGATGGCAGCAGACTGTGCTTCTCTTGTGATCAAAAATACCAGACACCATGAAAGAATCCCCAAATGCAAGTGTGATCAGAGCCTTAATAAATACAACTATTTGAGTGCTCTGAACCTATATTTAGTTCCTCAGAACACAGCTGTCCGGACACGCATATGATGTGTGACTATATGTCAGTCGATTCTTCATCTATGATGGTTTGATGATGACAGCTTACTATATAGGTGGGAGGTTTCTTTTCTAAGTAAATACCCACAAACCTCGAAACATCTGGTTTCTGGCACTTTCATCCAGAGGATGCCTTGTAAATACAGTTGTGCAAGTCTTTGTCATGCATTCTTTGGGAAACCTCCTGTTCCCTCTACCCTACAGCTCCATGTGTGGTCATACCTGATGACCCATCTCATTTTCATGAGAAATGGAACCAGACGTCCAGCAGTATCGGTTACATACTAGCTGCCTGCACAAAACTGAGGCTTCATATACCACTGGGATATGTATTTAAAAAAAAAATAAAATAAAAAAAAAAAAAAAAAAAATCACTTGGAATTGGGCTTTTTCTACACTTCAAACAGTATATATTACTTCTTATCAGTACAGTCTGGATTACTTGCATCCTGCTAAAACAAAGAGGCTCAGCTCTGTCCCCTTTAAACATCACAATTACTGATAGGTATCTATTTGCCTAATGATGGAGTAATTACTGTACAGACAAAAAAAAAAAAAAAACACGGTTCACCTTTATGTACAAGCGACGATCATCAGAGCACTTTAAATGGGTTGTCCCGAGTTATATAAAAACTCAAGCAACCCCTGTAAGCCGCCTAAATCAACAAAAGAACTTATGCCCGTTTTCTCTACTGCTACTACCTGCGTTTTGGTACTCATTGCTGCTCTTTGTTTTTCTGGCTGCAGCGATGACGTTCTGTGAACACCGGTCACCACTGCAGCCAAACACTGCATTTACTTTTTTTTTTTTACACAATGGGATACTACAGCATTATCCATTGGAGATATACTTTGGGAAAACCTCTAATGAACACAGCAAAATACAGTGGATCATAAAAAGAGAGTAAATAGTCATGACAGATGCTCCTCTTGTCGGAATCCACCCCTGGTTTTGGCTTCAAAAACTTAATAAAAACGTGAATGTACGGCCCAAATAGGAAAGGTCATTCCCATTCATCGCATGCAGCAATCAGTATAGGGCTGCACAACCATCACTACGATTCAATGTGCTGTAGAGAAGTGCCGCTGATTGTGCCACATTTACACAGGCCAATCATCGGGTATGGGCATCTGCCCCGATCATCTTCCCTTATTAGAAGTAGCAGCAATGAGATAAGGAAATCCTGTTTTTGTCTAGACACAATGGCAGAGGACGGTTCTGAACTGCATGTAGAAGAAAACAGCCAGGATAGTGAGGTGAGTGCGGCTGAGCTGTAATATTACACACAGGCCATGGAGAAGAGGGGCACTGTTCCTGGAAGAAAACAACCGGATACAACAGCACGGTGGCACAGCGGCAATCCAGCAGCGGTGACCGTGTTCACACAGTATAGGAAAAAGCATTGGCCTCCCAGATGGCCGGGACCACGGGAGCGCTCATACTGTAAACCGATGCTTTTTCCTATAGTGTGCAAGAACGACCACCGCTACAGGACTGCAGGGTGGTCGTAACCATGGAAACGAGCAGTCTATGTGATGGATAAATGAATCCATACAGCAAAGGAAGCAATATGGACAGTCACAATACATTAGTAAGTGGCTTGTATTAACTTTCTCTACATGATAAATGCCATTTGCTGAAGTGGGAGAACCCCTTTAAGCACTCATGCACATGACCGTGTGCCGGCCGTGCGTATTGCGGCCCGCAAACAGCCAGTGTGCAATATACAGGCACCGGCCGTGTGCACACCTATTCACTTGAATGGGTTCGCAATGCGGAAGATACAGTCCGATGCGGAACAGATCGGAGGCCCACGGAACCACTACGGAGTGCTTCTGTGGGTTTTCTGTCCATACCTCCGGACTGTAAAAAAGTTGTACATCCGACAGATGCGGATCACAGACCCCCTTGAAGTGAATGGGTCCACGTCCGCAGACAGCGGGCACACATTCAGTGTGCCCATATATCGGCCGGCACGCGGTCATGTGCATGATGCCTAATGCTCACTTTCAAGTCTACTATCAAATGTACAAAAACTGACTGAACAAGTGTAATGAATAGTCAGTACAATACTACAATGACTATGTTCACACCAATCAGACTTGCTGAACAAGCTCCTCCGTGATGAGGTTCAGCATTTAGACACCCAAAACATGCGGACAATGACCGTGAATAAAAGCCTGAAGGTTAGCATTAATAATGAGTAAGAGACTGTCAATCAGGTCACCTAAATCTCCAACTTTACAGCGACTTTATGAACAATATTATATGTCCTTGCAATTATCTCAGGTCATATGAAGCCAGCACTGTAATCATTCGTTTCGTCATAATAATTGGGTTAAGCTTCAACCACATCCCTTCTTCATCAACACCTGTAAGACAAGTGGATAAGGTTCTAACTTGTGCATGGCAAACTTTAAAAGAAGACTAAAATACTAGACTATATTTCAGTTTGACAAGCAGTTATTACCACAAATCTAACCATGTCCTGCTGGTGACCTTTCGGGCATGTACAGTATGTGGGCTCCAAAACTAGGTACAAAACTAGGGCAAGACCAGAAAGGTCTTCAAGCAGACTGATCAACATGTGCTTTAGGCCTGGGCTACACTGCGACTTTACTGTAGTGCTACTGTTTGGTTTTAACTATTGAGTCACAGCTGCAGTCCACAAGTCCTTTCATCAGCAGTCTTAGGCCTCATACGCACAACCGTATTTCTTGTCAACATCTGATTCACATTTTTTGTGGATTGGATACCGAACCATTTCAATGTAGCCGCAAAAGATGTGGACAGTACACTATGTGCTGTCCTCTTCCATATGCCTGCAAAACGTGTCCTATTCTTGTCCTTTTTGCAGACAAGAGTAGCCACTTGTAGCATAGTGCAGGATCCGCTGAAGGGGACATGTGGGATGTACATGGCCGGTATCCATGTTGTGTGGACCACAAAAACAGATACGGTCTTGTGCATGAGGCCTTAGCCAAGACAGAATATTCTAGAGAATTACAGGACCTGACCAGCCAAGCAGAGGGCCAGTAGAACCTCTGATGGGCCCAAGGTCGAACAAGACTATGAAGTCCATCCTCAACAAAACCATGAGGTTAGTGGGCAGACAACCTCATCTCATGTGGTCAATGTCACAAATGGCCCATTAGTCCTTACCGATTTTATGGTCTTTGTGGACTATATGATCATTCTATACGACAACAAGAAAGCTAGCAAGGCAACTGAAATAAATACAACCTTATGTATAGCTTCTGTGTCCCCAAGTTACAAACATGTACTCCTATAAAAATACAATATACCGTATTTATATACACATAATTGGTTTAGAGAGTCAACCTGTGGAAATTCTGCTTCAGTCTATAAACAGAACAGGTATAATGGGATCAGTGACGTCTACCCAAACATTAGCACAATACAGGTAAAGAGGGCAATGTTTAACCAACCCTCTCACTTCATCATGAAGCACTGCGGCACTTCATCTTACAATCAGAGCTACATCCTGAAGAAAAGCGATTGCCCAGGTATAGAAAAGCCTCTCATCCCCAAATCAATCAGAACACACCGCCTTCAGATAAGGAACAAGTGCAGATTCAGGGAGGGGACGTGAAACAAACATCGGAAAAACCCATCAAGAAGACACTTGAAAAACAAAGTCTTCAAAGTGGTCTTTGTGATGACATGGTTTATGGAACAACGCCACAATCAGCTTAATAAGGGAAATTAAGTAAATCCCTAGGAAAAGCATACAGACGCTAATATAACAGCGCCACATGTTCTGGCCTGAGGGGCTTCTAATATTTCAGCACATTTTATGATCTCCCTGCCCTTTAATAACTGACACCTCAGTGTTGATGTAGCGTGGGTTACATAAGAGTACCTGTACTAGAACAGTAAGCATGGCATCACATGTAAGTGCTGCGTGCCAGAGCTGGAAACCCTTCTGGGCACCTTCACCTTGTCTTTGTGTACCATGTAAACTGTAAGACATGCTGAACAGTAGATTAAGCAA
The DNA here is from genome assembly GCA_900303285.1 of Rhinella marina. Lineage (NCBI taxonomy): Eukaryota > Metazoa > Chordata > Amphibia > Anura > Bufonidae > Rhinella > Rhinella marina. Next base: position 53,375 of record ONZH01015320.1, read on the forward strand.
ACATGTAGCCGAATGCAGATTACCCTCCGCCTGAATTGGATAAGTTCAAGATTATTTTTACAAATATCTAACTACAAATTGGTCACTAGCAATGTTTTCATGAAAACCATGTACATATAGTAGTTATACTAACAGTATGGTGTACTGACAATCAGAGGTGTAAATCGGGGAGATGCCAGGATGTATATAGGCGTACAGTGGAACTCCGACTATTGGGTCCCAGTGTAAAAATGTGTACCACACAGTATACTTTTTGTGGCGGCCCCCGTACAGGAAAGAACAGTTTACTGCGATAATCTATACCTCAGATCAGCAACCTTCAGCTCTCCAGCTGCTGTGAAACAACAACTCCCAGCATGCACACTTACTTGGGTGTTCTTAAAACTCCCATAGTAGTGAAAGGAGGATTCTGGGAGTTGTAGTTTGAGAACAGCTGGAGTGCTGGAGGTTGCTGATCCCTGACACCAGGGGCAAATGCAGTATGCAATGTACACCAAGTCAGGTAGTTCTGCCATGTGTTTGTGACAAAGGTCCCAGAAATTTTAGACCTAAAACACACCAACACATGTAATTCCCATGCCTTCGTCCTGTATTACACCAAGAGATTATCTGACCAATGTCTGTCCAACCAGAACAATAGTTGGTGTGTATAACACAATATCTGTGTGTGTAAATGGCCATCTGACCAGTGACTGACCGAACTGAAAACCGAAAATCTGTCAGATAATCTGTCGGTGTAATACAGCCCTAAACCTTTCTGCTTTACTACCTTCACCATATACTAATTAAAAGGGTATTCTAGTTGTGTCAAGTTATCCGCTATCCAAAATATAAGGATTAACTATCAGATGGGAAGGGGCTCTACTGCTGGGACCCCAGCCGACCACAATGGAGACCCCATATCCTTCAGGACCTCTGAAATGAACAGAGTTCCATTCATTTCTATAGCGGAGCGCTGTACTACAGGAGTGGCAGTGTGCATGCTCAATCAGTGGGTGCCCCAGCAGTAGGACCTCCGCAGATCTAATAGTGATCTCTTATCCTGTGCATAACCAGAACATTATATCCCTCCTGCCATCAGTCAGACACATAATGTGCACTAAAACTAAATACTTCACATACTAGCTGCATACATTGTAGCACATTCTCTTCCTTCATCATCATTTATGGAAGAACGTTAACAATTCTGCAATAACCCATCCATTATAACCTCATGTAACATTAATAGTTTAACCTACTTACTTCCTGGCATGGGAACTGAAGAAATGTACTGCAAGATGAGATCCACATCATGTCTGAGGAGCAACATATACACTGATGTATCCATCCATTTCAAAGAGGTTTTCCAGAGATTCTGATATTGCTGACCTATCCTCAGGAAAAGTCATCAATATCTGGTCAGTGGGGGTGCGACACCTGGGGCCCTCGCCAATCAGCTGTTTGAGAAGGCCGCAGTGCTCCTGTGAGTGAGGCGGCCTCCACGCAGCTTACCATTGGATAGCGGCCATGTTTGGTATTGGAACTCAGCCCCATTCACTTTAATCGGCCTGAGCTGGACCTAGGCCACATGACCAATGCATGTGACATCACTGGGCTAGACAGAGGCACTCACTGGAGTACCAAACAGCTAATTGGAGGGGGTACCGGGAGTTAGACCCACACCAATCAGATATCCATGACCTATCCTGAAGGTAAGTCATCTGTATCAGAATCTTGGAAAGCCCCTTTAGTGGCCAAATGTACACTCAGAGGATTTTGACACCCGTATACCTTGGGACTCTGCAGTCCCAACTCTATGGAAAATGTGTATCTTTTTAAGGGCAGTACATGGCATCAGAAGCAAATGCATTGGCATTGGATTACCGTTACATAGTCTGGTCCTGTGGAGACCAGAAGCAGCCAGGAACGGAGCAGTGGCAGCATCGGAGAGCGGCGAGTGGTGCATTTCTGTTAAGGGGCACAGGTTAGGACCTAAGGGGTTGTGGACTCCAAGGCCGAACGACCCCTTTAACCACCCGCAGATTATGATGGGTGCCATGTAATACTTCATGGGTGTCACATGTGGACAAAAGTCTGTGGCCACATGATTTTGAGGGTATGATCTGCCAAATCAGTGTTAACATTTCCTGCAATTCGTGAGTATCTCAATTTCGCAAACAATACCTCATTGTGACATTACAGCCGCGTTACTTTGCATATAATGATACCATAGGACGGGATAACGCGTCAGGCTGCTGTAAGAAGTGAACTAACACCGTTGCACTACAGCAATAATCGCGTGCACTGGAGCCTTAGCCCAAAGCGTACAGATGTGTGATAAAGACTGAACGCATGGGAGGCTTTCCAAACATGACTACAACATGCAAAACAGTCTAAGAAGAGATAACCACGCTGTCAGGTTGTGTGTGGAGCCGGCTGTGCGTGTGAAAGCCTTTCCCTGAGAGCAAACAATTCTATCCAACATGAAAATAACACATGCGTGATATAAAACCCCTGCTGATGAAGGCGCTGATACCACCATGTCTCTGCTCCGTATCTGACGAGCAGGATAAACACTGCATTCCTAACCCAAGACTTTCCCTTACCTGCATAGCTTTCACCTGTGCTTCCAGCAGTTTATGATGGTGACGACCATCTACTGAAAGCCAATGAGCAATGTCTCCTCAGAAGCCACCAGGATATCTCCAGAGGACACAACTGCAAGTCATATACATATTCCGTACAGATCTTAACTTGCTATCATTCATTACCAGAAAAGCATGAGACTCATCTGTCCATAGTCTACAATAAAAGCAGAATAAACTACCTAACAGCACAAAGGTGATCCGTCCTTCAGGATCCATACTGTGGAGGTCTACAAACTGGACCTCTTATGAGCAGAGCCCAGACTATAACAAAAGACTGGAAGAGGACCACTTACCTTACATGGGACAGAAGGAAGTATCTCCTCAGTGCTACACGCATTTCATCCCCAGACACCCCAGTGGCTCCCCAATTATTTGCAATGGAAAAGTCACCTTTCCACGGACACAGGCAACACAACAGGTTGCTAGACAGCTTCCCTGGGAAAACCAATTAGTAATGCTTGTGATCGTGCTGGGATGAGATCAGCCTCCCTCCTCCTCCCCCCACCCAGGAGACTCGCCACTATCCCCTCCCTTTATTTTACAATGCAAACCTTATTTGATGTCACTTGCCAGCTCTCCCATTGACTGATCCTGGGTGGCGGTTAGTATCTGGCGTCCCTCCCCCTCCAAAGCCACTCAGTCTCCGAGGCTGGGAGTTATAAGGGGAGTTTATGGCTCGTATTCGGAATCAATAGGGGGAAATAAAGCCTTGAAACCATGGCTCCAGGACTCCGGCGCTCCAGCATGCAAAGGGTATCAATCACTGACCGCGTAGTGTGTGAACTCCAGAGACAATGCCACAACACACCGACATGATGGACACAGTCAAGGCACAGAATGATGGGTGGATGTACTTGCTATGAAAATATACCATATACCAATATGATCAGCATTGTCAGCATCAGGCATCCCAGTACCTGGGGACCATCACTTAATTAAGGGCTCATGCTCAAAACTTATTTTTTGTCCGTTTTTTTTTTATGCCCATATGCGGAACCATTCACTTTAATGGGTCCGCAAAAAAAAAAAAAAAAGGAAAAGACGCGTGTGTGCGTTCTGTGTCTGTATGTACGCCCCCCCCCAAAAAAAAAAGCCCTATTATTGTCTGAATTACGGACTGTTCTATTATGGGCTAGCCATTCCGTAAATCTGCAGACCGCAAAACAATGGTCGTGTGCATGAGCCCTAAGAGTGTAGTTGTTCCTGGAGCAGAGAATTTTATTTTTTTTTTAATAATCACCCTTAATGAATAAGACAATTTCTGCAACAAATCTGACACAAACGAGCCTACCTTCATAGTCAATCAAGTGGTAATATTTAGTCTAATAGGCCTCATGCACACGACCGTATCCATTGTGCGCCCTGCAAATCCACAAAACAGGGATACCAGCTACATGCACCCTGCATTATCCCTTCCCCATGTTAAAAATGCCTATTCTTATCAGAAAAACGGACAAGAACAAGACGTGTTGTATCTTTTCTGCGGGACGGCAGAAGGGATATACAGATACGCATTTTTTGCAGCCTTATTGAAAGGAATCAGTCCGCCTCCAATCCGCAAAAAATGCGTATCCAATGTAGATCAAAAATACAGTCGTGGACTTGCACTGTAGAGGACACACTCCAAATCCTAAATTAAAATAGAAAAAAAAGTCTACTCTCATCAGTGAAGACCAGAGGGCTCATCCTAGCAACATATATGTAACACGTATGACCTGCCTAACACTGGCGTGAACTGCAACTGTCAACTGCATTATATACTTGGAGGTCCAGGCTTCATGAACTCCCCTGTGTGGGGGGAGGGGTGCAATTCAGAAAAGGTTCAATCAATAAACCATTCTAGAATACACTTCACTACATGATAGACTGAGCGTCCTATGGGCAGGAATAGCAGAGCAGATATGTAGTAGTGTCCAGCCCTCAGAAGACCTAGACAAGTGCATTCTGCAAAAGCCATAAGTACCAATGTAGCATAGCTGAATATGTCATATCAAGGGGCTAATAACACGGGATATTGGCTCCGACCTTGAGAATTGGGGTGTCTAGCCCCCATAATGTAGACGTAGTGACAGGCAGGGTCTCTACATATAGGCACATATACATCACATTGATCATACATGTTACTGATAGAAGAACTCCCTTTAGGGACAGCTTTATTTTCACCATCCAAGAACTCCATGGACTAACTTTACCTTCAGTACTCGTGGCAAATGACAAGCTCAGCTCTGCTACATCTCAACCTCTCAAGGACTAATCCTTTAAATCCTACACAAGTGTCAACAGATGAGATCACCTGTGGAAGTGCCCGTGAGCCCATCCCCTGAGAGGGCAGTATTACCTGTCACTGGCGGTGCCCACTACCATTTACTCCGGCAGTCCGGGTGTATAATCCGGCAGCACAAGCCTCCGTCTCCAGGCAGCCGTTGCTGGGACTCTGCCGGCATCCAGCGAGCTCCGTACTATCAGAGCACTGGTACTGAAGGGAGAAGACGTTCGCATGCGCAGTAGGCCGAGCCCAGGGCGGGCCCGCAGCAGCAGGTACAGAGGTGGCAGGTTGGCCCCGCCCCCCTCCGGGGACTGCCCGGGTCAGTGGTGACATTGATTTCCTACTTTCCTTTCCAGTCATTGGATTGCTTTATCCAACAAGACGGGAGGCGGGTGGGGGCGCTGCACTGGTTATCTCACATTAGCCACTACGTTATGTGCCTCCTGTCAGCCGTGCGGAAGTCTATGGGAGTAATTGAACTAATTAATAGAAAGAGCTTGATATGGACCCGTTCATCTCCTTAGATTCTCTTGGCCACATGTAGGAATGGAAGTGGCAAGAGGAAGGGGGAAATATAGAGCCACTCTCAAAAATAGGAAAATGTAAAAAAAAAGCTGCAAATAACAGCAAGTTTTCTCACACATTGGCCCCAAAATGTGAATGTAATCCACAAATGCCCCATTTAGCATTTTAGGCACAGTGTACCCCTTAGCTGCCTGCTCAGGTGCCCCTTGTAATCATGGGTGCACCTAGCCTTTCTGCTGCCTGAGGTGAAAACTGAAAGTGCACCCCCACTCCCCAATGCCAATTTCTTAGCTTAACTCCTTCCCTTCAGCCGCTCCTCTCTTGCACCTACCTGGTGCTGCCTGAGGCTATCACCTCACCTGGCCTCATTGGTGGTGCACCCCTGCTCGTAATGCTCCTGCAGCATGCTTTAGTTGCTCTGGACCTTTAGTATCCTCCTAAGGGCTCGTGCACACTTACCGTTAATGATTCTTACCCTGCCGCTGGCGTCGATCTCCGACTCCTGGCTGCGCGCTTCCTCCTGGGCTGGCTGTGTGATCCCGCGAAATCCAGCGCTGGGTCACAGGTCTCGCGGGATCACACACTGCAGGAGAAGAAGGCGCGCGCAGGAGAAGGAGAAGAAGACCGGAGCAGCTTTTTGTAAGTATTTTTTGTGGCTGGGGCCCCCGGGGGGGGGGGGGGTGGTTTGGCTGACCTGAGGTCTGATGGGGGCAGAAATGGCTGACCTGAGGTCTGATGGATGGGGGCACAAGAGCTGACCTGAGGTCTGATGGGGCACATTAAGCTGACCTGAGGTCTGATGGGGCACAAGATCCCGATCTGATGTCTGATGGGGGCACAAGAGCTGACCTGAGGTCTGATGGGGCACATTAAGCTGACCTGAGGTCTGATGGGGCACAAGACCCTGATCTGATGTCTGATGGGGGCACAAGAGCTGACCTGAGGTCTGATGGGGCACATTAAGCTGACCTGAGGTCTGATGGGGCACATTAAGCTGACCCGAGGTCTGATGGGGCACATTAAGCCGATCTGAGGTCTGATGGGGGCACATTAAGCTGACCTGAGGTCTGATGGGGCACATTAAGCCGATCTGAGGTCTGATGGGGGCACATTAAGCTGACCTGAGGTCTGATGGGGGCACATTAAGCCGATCTGAGGTCTGATGGGGGCACATTAAGCTGACCTGAGGTCTGATGGGGCACATTAAGCTGACCTGAGGTCTGATGGGGCACATTAAGCCGATCTGAGGTCTGATGGGGGCACATTAAGCTGACCTGAGGTCTGATGGGGCACATTAAGCTGACCTGAGGTCTGATGGGGGCACAAGACGCTGATCTGAGGTCTGATGGGGCACAAGACCCTAATCTGAGGTCTGATGGGGGCACAAGAGCTGACCTGAGGTCTGATGGGGCACAAGACGCTGACCTGAGGTCTGATGGGGCGTAAGACGCTGACCTGAGGTCTGATGGGGCACAAGAGCTGACCTGAGGTCTGATGGGGCACATTAAGCTGACCTGAGGTCTGATGGGGGCACAAGACGCTATTTGAGGTCTGATGGGGGCTCAAGACGCTGACCCGAGGTCTGATGGGGGCACGATACGCCGACCTGAGGTCTGATGGGGGCACGAGACGCTGATCTGAGGTCTGATTGGGCCACGAGACGCCGATCCCTGTACTGTGACATCACTGTGTTTATTATCTCTGTACGGTGACATCACTGTGTTTATTATCCCTGTACAGTGACATCACTGTGTTTATTATCCCTGTACGGTGACATCACTGTGTTTATTATCTCTGTACTGTGACATCACTGTGTTTATTATCCCTGTACAGTGACATCGCTGTGTGTATTATCCCTGTACTGTGACATCGCTGTGTTTGTTATCCCTGTACTGTCACATCGCTGTGTTTATTATCCCTGTACAGTGACATCGCTGTGTGTATTATCCCTGTACTGTGACATCGCTGTGTTTGTTATCCCTGTACAGTGACATCGCTGTGTGTATTATCCCACTGCAGGAAGAGGTAAGTGGTCTGTGTTTGTGTGTTTTTTCAGGGTCGTGAATGCAGATTCTGATTCGGTGGACTACGTCGGACCAGCTTTTTTTTTTTTTTCATAAAATGGTCAAACAGGGGTCTGGGGGAGTGTTTATTTCAATAAAATGTTTTATACTTGTGTGTGTGTATTTTTTTTTTCCAATACTACAGTTTTAGTAATTATGGCTATCTACAGATGGCCCTGATTACTAATACTGGGCTTAGTGCTTGCCGGTATGGCAGGCCAGCACTAACCCCAACATTATTACCTCGGCACCCACCGCCACCAGGGGTGCCGGGAAGAGCCGGGTACCCACAGGACCGGACCTTCAAAATTGAGGGTCTGGCTCTGGGGCGGCTGCAGGCTGGTACCATTAGGCTGGGAAGGGCCAATAACCGTGTCCCTTCCCACCCTGGTAGTGCCAGGCTGCCGCTACTGGTTGTATCTGGCTGGAAAAGGAAAAAAGGGGGGGACCCTACGCCATTTTTTTAAAAATTATTTAATTATTTTTGTAAAAAAATGGCGTGGGATCCCCCCCTTTTTTCCTTTTCCAGCCAGACACAACCAGCAGCGGCAGCCTGGCACTAGCAGGGTGGGAAGGGACACGGTTATTGGCCCTTCCCAGCCTAATGGTACCAGCCTGCAGCCGCCCCAGAGCCAGACCCTCAATTTTGAAGGTCCGGTCCTGCGGGTACCCGGCTCTTCTCGGCACCCCTGGTGGCGGTGGGTGCCAAGGTAATAGATGTTGGGGTTAGTGCTGGCCTGCCATTCCGGCAAGCACTAAGCCCAGTATTAGTAATCAGGGCCGTCTGTAGATAGCCCTAATTACTAAAACTGTAGTATTGGAAAAAAAAATGCACACACAAGTATAAAACATTTTATTGAAATAAACACTCCCCCAGACCCCTGTTTGACCATTTTATGAAAAAAAAAAAAAAAAGCTGGTCCGACGTAGTCCACCGAATCCGACGTAGTCCTCTGCATTTACGACCCTGAAAAATAGAAAACAAACACACAAACACAGACCACTTACCTCTTCCTGCACTGGGATAATACACACAGCGATGTCACTGTACAGGGATAATAAACACAGAGATGTCACAGTACAGGGATAATAAACACAGTGATGTCACCGTACAGGGATAATAAACACAGTGATGTCACAGTACAGGGATAATACACACAGCGATGTCACTGTACAGGGATAATAAACACAGAGATGTCACCGTACAGGGATAATACACACAGCGATGTCACTGTACAGGGATAATAAACACAGAGATGTCACAGTACAGGGATAATAAACACAGTGATGTCACCGTACAGGGATAATAAACACAGTGATGTCACAGTACAGGGATAATACACACAGCGATGTCACTGTACAGGGATAATAAACACAGAGATGTCACCGTACAGGGATAATACACACAGCGATGTCACTGTACAGGGATAATACACACAGCGATGTCACAGTACAGGGATAATACACACAGCGATGTCACTGTACAGGGATAATAAACACAGTGATGTCACAGTACAGGGATAATACACACAGCGATGTCACTGTACAGGGATAATAAACACAGAGATGTCACCGTACAGGGATAATACACACAGCGATGTCACTGTACAGGGATAATAAACACAGAGATGTCACCGTACAGGGATAATACACACAGCGATGTCACAGTACAGGGATAATAAACACAATGATGCGACTTGTTAAGAAAAAAAAGTTAGCCATTTTGCAATCTGTAAAGTTTACCCGAAAGGGGGGGGGGCCCACTCTTGATCTTTGCACTGGGCCCACCAATGTCTTAAAACGGCCCTGCCCACACTGCCTACTGCAGGGGGCTCTCCGAGGTCACCCAATCTCTGGAGGAATCCAGTGAAGGACTGTAGTGAAGACACTGGGAATCTAAAGATGTATACCGTACTTATGTCAGTGCTGTGTATTTTGTAATGAATTAAAAATATATTCTGGAAATCATACTGCCAGAGATTCTGGAGATGAACGCCGAAGAAATCTGGAGCCACTTGGAGGTGCACATAGACATCTTACAGGGGTGTGCAGTTGTGAAAAGCAATTTTCATAAACCTTGAAATTCGGAGCAAGGGATTATTCACATGTCCATATTAAAAGTAATCGGCAGCCACAATATCCAGCAGTGAGCTTTGTATATCTGTGTAGGACACAGACGTGGTTACCTCTGGAGACCATTGTTTCCAGTGGTCTCCAAGTCTATGAGACATGCCTACAGATAGGACATGCTCTGAATTTCTTGATGGTCTGTGCCCAAAAATGGTGGTGTGAATTGGCCACTTTCTTTTTTTCTGCACACGGATATCACACGGACAGAAAATGCAGATGCCCTTAGTGGAGGAGGGATCCTTATTTCTTGGCCATGGTGGAGAGCGGTTAGAAGAAGCATCTCTGGAGGACCTGTCCTGCATTACACAGAAAGCCCATTGATTTAAATGGCCCCTGTATAATGCCTGCAAAGAAGTTGAACCCTTCCTGCCAGGCTTACCCACAGATTACAGCTGGGGGAAGGGGTCACTTTGTGACCTTATTCTAAATGGGGCCTTCACATGAGGCAGATTTTGTTTCAGAAAATTTCTGCAACCAAAAATCTGTTACATTTATCGTCTCTCTCAACTCCCTCATACACATACATGTTTGGCTAGGCTGAACATGTATGTTTACCTAATGTGGAGAATGGACAAAGCCGCTGCCAGACACTTCTAGAGGTGACTTATCTCCTTGGAGAACAAAAGGATCGGATGAAAATATTAATTTTGCCCATCCTTCTCTCCCCACACATCATCTTTTAGGTTAGAGTCGAGAGCTCCTCATACACATTAAACTGTCGGTTGAACCCACCCTTCTCGGCGGGTTAATCCAACAATACACTAATGTGTATGGGGGCCTTAAAGGACCACTCCCATGTTTTCAAATCGATATTAAATCTCCTTTACTAATAAAGTTACCTTTTTAGATGTTTAGTTTATACAGAAATTCCCATCTTCATTTTCAGTTACTGCATCCTGTGACTTAGGACTAACCATTCTGTCCTTACACTTATGTCTTCCCCAGGAAGCCAGTTTCTCTGCTTCCTGTGCAGATGGAAACTACAAGCAGAGTCTGAAGGAAGATTGTCATCTGCTGTATCTCCACCCCTTGGCAGCTCTTTATTTCTCCCAGTACAGCCCCAACCTCCTCCTCCTCCACACCAGCATAGAATGCTTACAATCACTAAGCTACAAGGACCTTTTGACATCACATGGTCACGTGACCAAATCAAGCCAAATGGGTTACACTTTATTCTATAATTTCCAAATATAAAGGGGCTAAAACATAATATTTTAATGAAATAAGTGTTTTGATCTTTGGAAGTCTGAAAACAGGTCACATGACTGAGTGACTTAATAAGGTCCTGTCAGGACGATGAGAATACAGACCGCCAGGAGGAGGATAAGTGGGTGGAAACAAGATTATGGAAGAAATGCCCACCCTCATTTACACTCTTGCCCTTAGGACAGCGGTATTCTGAGACTTGTAGGCAAGGCTGCAGCAACATGAGAAGGAATTCTGAAAAAGCAGCAGCCATTTTTAATGAATATAGTAGAGCAGGGGCCAGCAACCTTCGGCCCTCTAGCTGTTGTGAAACTACAATTCCCAGCATGCACCATTCATTTCTATGATAGTTCTTAGAAGAGGAGAGCAAATATGCATGCTGGAAATTGTAGTTTCACAACAGCTGGAGTGCTGGAGGTTGCCTATCCCTGTGGTAGAGAGAAAAGGCAGATAAAGATGGCAGACCAGCACAGGAAAAGCAGAAAAGAGACTTGTAGCAGGGATACTGCAACAGTAAGGCTACTTTCAAATCTGCGGCATGGAGATCCAGCTCCCGATCCGGCAGAGAATGTTGGGAATCGGCTAGACACAAACCGCAGCACAGAGCAGTGTGTGTCTGGCCGATTCTGGGAATTTTTGCTGGAATGCGGGCGGATCTCCGCCGGACCCTATTATACTTAATAGGGCCAGCAGACATTCTGTTTGTATCTGGCGGTGCCAGATCCAGAGAATTCTGTCAGGCTGTTCTCTGCCTGAACAGCCTGCCAGAACCTGTGCCTCAGATGTGAAAGTAGCCCTAGAACTGTTTTGATGTATTTGTAGACATATCTTTCGGTTTAGAGAAAAAGTAGGGATTCTCCAAAGCAGAGAACCCATTTAACACGGTTCCAAGTATTCTGCTGCTAATTTGTCACACACAGGCAGCATACTCAGGTGTGACTATGTGCACATCATTCCTGGCCTGTACCTCTGTAAGGACAACTAGTGACTCCATACCAGTGCTGACCCCAGTGCACCCAGACAACCAAGTAAAAGGAATCCATTCTAAAGTGGTTACAAGTGGTCATCCTCAAAGACTAATTCTCTGTAGGCCCTCACAGTAGTGAGCCTTAGGGTACATTCACACAGCAGATATTGCTTTCAGAAAGATCCACAGCAGAAATCCGTAGCTGACCCTCAGATTTCTGCATCTGATTATCATCTGTACATGCTGCTTATCTTCCCGTGCCCCATTGCAAGAATTGACATGCTCATCCTTTTTTTTTTTTTTTACACGTGAACTAAGATATGGATCACCATCTACATAAATTATGTTAATCTTTTTTTTACATTTGGCACAGAAAAAACACTATTTGAATATAACCTTAGGCGCTCTGTGTGCCACTGTATGGTGTGCCATGTTATAGAGATATTCTACCCTAGAAGTCATGGCATGAAAAGTTGTCAGATGGAGCTAGCCACAAGATCCTCCACATGGCACCACATATAATCAGAGGCACAGTATGGCCGCTCGGTACATGTTGGAGTTTGTATGCGGGTCACAGTATGCCCCTGTTCATGAGCCCTACCTAGAAAAAATGGCTTTTTAAACAAAAATTATTATTTTCTTTGACAACCATTTCACATTTTTGGTAATGACTGGAAAAATTAACTTTTAGTCTCATGAAAACATTCTGGTTGTCGAAATGATAGCTGCTTGGCATTTTCTGGACTGATTAGATGATATTCAAAATATACCTAATCACCATTTGTATTCCCCATCCATAGATTTTTCATATAAAGCTGTCATACAACAGTCTAATGTCTATTGCTCCTGGCACACTTCAAACAGTGGCGTAGTCTGATCCTTGTCGGTGGAACAATCATCCAGCTGAGAATTACTGCAAGTCCAGTTTATACTGTAGATATCATTGATCTGTATAAAATCAGGACGATAGGGAGTCAGGACTGTGCCCATCAACGTTAGATAGAAGATGGTTTTTTTTTTATAATTGTATATTTATTGAATCCACAATAATACAGATGGTATTTCACAACCAGATACAGTCAAGTCGGCGAAGGCATATATCAAACTCGGTACAATGTGAAGCAAAACAATACCATTATGTGAGATATAAATAAAGCATACTAAAGCGGTAAAAAAAGAAAAAACAGAGCTTCTGTGTGGAATTATTTTTCATATAAAATAAGGTAGACACGACAAGAACAGGGTTTCAGGTAACCAGTCAGAGTTGTACAAACAGTAACATAGGACGGGTACACAAGACTTAAAGACACAGACAATGGAGGGGAAGGGAGGAAGTGGCAGAGGTAGGGAACATGATGTCAACAAAGAGTCGGGTAGCTCAAAGCTGATGTGTAAGCCAATAATCATCCCACACGTCCCATATAGCATAAAACTGAACAACCTTGTCTTGATAGAGAGCTGTAGAGTACTCCATGGTGCGAATCTCAACCACCCTAGCATATAAATCAGAGAGCACCGGTGAGCCAGATTGTTTCCAAAACCTCGGGATAAGACACCGTGCCGCTGTGAGAATCTGAGTTATGAGCTTCCGAGTATGAGTCCTAAGAGTAGTGGGGAAAATGTTCAAAAGAAACAAAATGGGGTCCATAGGAAAGTCATATTCGAAAATGCTTTTAATTAAAGCGTTAACAGTGACCCAGAACGGTTGTATATTAGGACAATCCCAAAAGATGTGAAACAGGGTCCCCATCTGTGAGAGACATCTCCAACATCTGTCCGAAACTGACGGGTATATCCTATGCAGGAGAGCTGGGGTGTGGTACCAGTGCATTAAAATTTATATTGGTTCTCCTGAGCCATTACTGACATGGAGGATTTAGCAGCTCTTCTCCATATGAGGCTCCACGTCAAATCTGGAAGTACTCTTCCCAGGTACTCCTCCCATCTAATCATGTATGAATGTCTTATCAACCTATCCGGATATGGGGTGACCAATATGGAATATATCCCAGAAATTAGGCCTTTAGTATGCACCCCTGCTCTACATATACGCTCAAAGGCGGTGGGAAGAGAGACAGAAAGCCCCAGAAAAATGGTTTGCGCAAAATGTCGGAGCTGTGAATAAAAGAAAGCAGCTTCTGACGACAGACCATATTTAGATTGAATGGCAGAGAAGGACAATAGTTCCCTAGTATATGGGTCCACTATGTCCGCAAACCGAAAGACCTGAGCCCGAAACCACCACTTCGTTGCTACACCAGTGAGACTAGATGGGAGCAAGGGGTGATACAAAAAGGAGGTCATTGCCGAATTACGGGATGCCAGGGGAAAGATAGAAGATGGTTGATGGTTGAACAGGAGTTGAACACACAGACATCTGGTGAATGATCATTTTGTAGACATGGTGGTCATTATTGGACGTTACAGTTCTTTAGACCTAAGATCTTTTGTTTGACTACCTGTTGAAAATTTCAGACACGGCCAACTTCTTTTCAGACTGTAATGGTCAGTCACTGGTTGGTTGAAACGATAGGTCATTTGTACCCAACGAGCAATCATCTGCTTTGATCAATTGTAGAATAATGTATATGGCCATTCTTAAAGGGAACCTATCACATTGCTACTAGACAATTTCAACTAAAAACATTGTTTGTTGGGTTAAATTTAACAACGAATGATCGCCTTAGCTGACCGATGACAGACCATTAAAAAAAGTCAGCCATATTTGAAATTTTTGTCTGACCATCTTTCATTCATCACCTGGTTTCATTGAACATGCATGACCAGTCTGAACAACTGCAATATGGACAATATGGACTAAAATGTGTATGACCGTGTCTGCAAAATGAACGTTAACCAGGTGATAATCTATCTGTTCAACTGCTGTTCAACCATCAACCAACTTCTATCTAATGTGGATGGCCACAGTCAAGGCACAAGCATGATCTCCAAGTCCAAGTTTTCCTTAGAGATGTGTACCCTGCATGATAGAAACATTGCTTGCTTACTGTACAGGGCGGGTGAACAAACGTGTGAATAATTCTCGCTTCAGCCAACAGTATCATTAGAATAATACAGTATTACCCTGATGGTATGTTCACACACAGCAGCTTTGTTCCAGCAATTTCTTCAGCTGAAAATATGTTCCATATGGGTTTCAAAAACCCATGCCTAGGATGAAGGATCAACCCTCTTCAGATGAATGGAACTGATCAAACAGTAGCACCTTCTCTGGGATTACATTTGGCAATACTATCTACATAACATACGTTGTAATTCTAGCTACAGGTATTCATCTGAAGGCCACAAAGGAAGATTATACTATGACACATGTATATTACCAGATATGAACCCTACACTCTGTTCTATTTCGGGAAAAGAATACTCGTTCTTGGATATAATCTACTACAATGGCTCTAAAATCAGCTGTAATTACAACACTCAGCTATGACAAGAGAAACCCCACCAACCAGGCTCAAAGGATTTGCCCTTGGGTATTAAAGCTAAATGGTAACACTAAGGACAAAGGCTGGAATAGGAAATTACTAGTAATAGCAACTGATGCTAAAGATAACCACAAAGTCTTATTAATAATCATAACAGCAGCACTCCGTGCATGTCATCTGCGCTTATTACAGGATCTAACATACGGGATATATCATCCACATTGATTTGTCTGTAACAAATACAGTACATAGGGGTAGTATAGGGTTACACTACTTGCTCCTAAATTTAGCTGCATTGACAAATTTCGCAACTTTTTTGCCAGTTTCTGGCATAAGGGGGTCAGTAAATGATTACCTTAGTGAAATCACCCTAAAGGCTCGAGACTTCTTATATTCTGGGTCTCATTAAAGTGGTATTCCCATCTCACAAATGTAGTTTGTATAGTTAGATATAGCCATACCAATATTATTACTAATATAAAGTATTTATATAAAATGTACCGTTTAGAAGATTTGCCTATTTGTATATCCATTGTCCCACATATCAGTCAGGCCGTTGCCCCTAGTTACGGCCACCGTAGCTGTGTAGTAGTGGTGGTCAGCTTGCTCTTGTTCAAACCCGCTCTGAGGTATCTGCTGTATTGTGAACACACATTGTATGAGCATGTGGAGACACATCTTAGGGTACTTTCACATCTGTGATTTGGATGCTACCAGTCCAAAATGCAATGGTCAGGATCCGTCCAAAACGCAGACTTTATAAACTGCTCCATAGAGATGAATTGATCTTGGAACAGGATCCATTTCTCTGCATTTTGAAAGCGAAGACAGAAATGCCTAAGCCCTAAGATGTGTCTCCGCATGCTCATGCAATGTGCGCTCACAATACAGCAGTTACCTCAGAGCGGGTTTGAACAAGAGCAAGCTGACCACAACTACTACATGGCCGGGGTGGTCGTAACTAGGGCAACGGCCTGACTGATGTGTGTGGGACAATGGATATACAAATAGGGAAATCTTCTAAATGGTACATTTTATATAAATACTTTATATTAGTAATAATACTGGTATGGCTATATCTAACTATACAAACTACATTTGTGAGATGGGAATACCCCTTTAAGGGTCCAAGTTTGAATGACACCAGTCAGTCTAGTCAATATGCCAGAAATGTTCATAGTAGGAAAAACACCTTCAGTTTTGGCTTGTATAGCTTTACTTTATACACACTATTTTATTACATATTTGTGCATTTGTTTTGTATTGATGTCCCCAAAGAATATTGTGTAGTAATATCTCCTCTTGTCGCCCAGAAATGGAGGATACATAATTTCTTCCTAGTAATATTCACAGATTGCGCTGTATATTTGCCCTGGTCTCCTGGCAGCACAGATGGCTTTTTCCCTCCTTGGTTTGCTTGAGCTGTGTATATCTCTAGCCTTTTTGGTTCAGGTTAGCATTGGTTTCTAGCTTTTCAATGATTTGTTCTAATCAAGACTCTTGGTAGATATGTTTTTGATTTGCATATAATGTCACAACATCCATATGGACTTGAGATGAACTTATTTCTTAGCTGCAGTACTTGTAGAGGTGCACACAGTAGATGCCTATGTAGTCTAGTAAACACTTTCCAGTAGTGTAATATGTTGGTGTGATGCAACAGTAGGCATTAGACAATGGTAAAAAAGGGATAAAGGGGGGTCCTCAGGTTATTTCACTCTCACTGTGATTTATTTGGTGTTGCTACACAGGATTTCCTGAGAATTAGTCTGAAAATCAATGGTGCTGTGGATCCCTGTGTTTGCTCTGTAAATATTTTACTGACCAGTCTAGTGCGGTACAAAAGAGCGTACACAGATGGAGAAGACAATAGACCAGTTTAGTAATCCACGATGGTCTCTAAAAAGCCGTGAACTCATTAGGTAGTAATCCAGGCAGTGAAAACAGTTGACACTAATGGTTATAGCGACGCGCACACAGGGTACCACAGGGTCAGGCGGAGACTAGATGGTCTGGAAAGAAAACAAGAATCTTTCCTTCAGGCCTCATGCACATGAGAGTATTTTTCATCTGTGTGCTATTCACATTTTTTTTTTATATCACACTTTCTGTAGGTTCATGTACACATCCATGTTTTTTTGCGGATCTGTGTGGCCATTCCACAAATTATAGAAGATGTCTTAATGGTCCATATTGTGGACATGAATAGCCATTTCTACTGATGGAAGTGAGAAAAATGCGTAATGCACACGGAAGGTATCTGTATTTTGCAGATCTGTGGTTTGAAGGCTGAAATACGGATACGGTTGTGTGCATGAGGCCTTAGCCTCATGATGGTAGGAATGTCTCCATCATACCCAATTATTTCATGGTTGCGATCATGGGTTCCACAATGACCCTGTTCACTTGGAGTATTTGCATAATTTCCCCAAAAAATTGGAAAAGCAGACTTAAGGTCCCTTAACATAGCAAGCAATGGTCGGGCAGGAAGCATTCCTTCACTGAAGAGCAAGTGATGGTTAAGAAGGAAGCATTCCTTCACTGACGAGTGAGGGGAGGTGACCACAGGCTGCATTAACATTTTCTTCAGGAATAGCAACAGATCCTAGAACAATGGAGAAAGGCAGCATTATCTCTATATTGAAAGCAGCCTGATGCACAAGCACGGCAAATGTTACTATGATGGTATTACCAGCCTTGCTCTGGGTACCACAAAGCACAACTAGTTTTCCTGATAGGCTTAATCACAATCTACAAGTAACCTCATCAGAACACAATTGACAGAGAACACATTTGAATAATTATTGATTAACTTTAGATATTGCACCATCTATGTCATTGCACTAAGAGGATTTTGTATTAAAATAGTGCAAACAAAAATGGTAGGACTGTCATTAGCAACAAACCTAACTACTAATTGAAACCTGTTCTCCTGAGGTCTCATACAGCATTCTATATGGATCCATAATACCACACCCATATAAATCTGTGGGCCTGTACTCTACATTTATATGGAGGCAATTCCTATTGATTTATACAGAGTGCCTGATGCTCCATATGTGTGCTGCCATATGTGTTACAAGAATTTTGCTTTTTTCAAAAGGTCTACCTCTGAGGACTACAGTAAATACTTGGGTAAATTACAATTAAAGTGGTCCAATCTGTAGGCAGCTGTCCATTTATGACTGTGCATTAGGGTGGAACTTAAAAAGCCAGAAAAATAAAGTTGGTGATTTTCACTGGTCTTGCCCCCTAGACCTAATTCTCCTAATCTACAAATATTAGGAAAAAAGTTTAAACCTACTAGAATCATATTTGGAGGTAGCTCAGTGGCTTCAAAGATAAAAAAAAATTGCAAAAACACAAAGTAGTTCAAGAATACAGCTGTGTGTCAGTTACACGGTATTTTATTTGACAGTTTTTTCTAATACAAGCCTGTTTTTTAGTATACAGTGTCTGTTTCTTGTAGTCAGGATAAGTCTGCTTGTGCTTCTCAACCGTCTGCAATAAGAACTGAAGCTGTGACTCATATTTGGTAATAAGGCCACTGAGTTCTTGAATAAGAGCCAACCCATGTTCTGCATGGTCATTCACCACACTCATGGCACAAGCTGTCCCTGCCGCTTGCTGGTAGTCCTCCTGTGGCTCCCGCAAGTCTGGGTCCTTATTGAAAAATGCACGCAGAAGCTTCATCAGTTCAAATAACATCATGGATTTAATTTCTTTTTCATGGGTGTGTGCAGGTCCACATTTATTTAAATGCTATGATTCTGCTGAGCTGTCTCAATGTCATATTTATTTCTTGGTTGCCGAAGTTACTGTCAAGTGATAAGTACCAGAAGTGATTCAAAAACTTGAGTGATGCAACCTTTGATATTGCTGGATTGATTTTTGAGCAGCCAAGAAGGGATTTCAGGAGTAGAAAGTCACTATATGGTGCAAGTGCTGCTAGAGGAGCCATAATCCAAGCCTTCAGGTACACACGTGCTGCAAAAATGCACACATCGTGAAGCCCCTTCTCCTCTGTCTTTGTCAAATGGAACTGTCCTCAAAACATCCAAATCTTCAGACTGTAAATTTCTTTTTACAGCCCAGGTGCCATGAATCAGACTTGCTGGGACAGATCCAAGAAAAATGACAACCAGCTACTTTAGCTCACTCTCTGCCAGATATCTCTTTGCAAACTCGGTGGTGCTATCCCTGATGTCTTGCACTCATCTGGACACAGTATCAGCCACCATTCCTGTGTCTGGAGATAAAGTGGCTCTAAGATAGGCTTCAGGCATGGCGCCAATGATCAGTTCTGTTACATGATGTCTGCATGCTAGCGATATTTGCTCCTTACCAAGCTTTTGTTCCAAGAGAACACAAGGACCAGCAAGCCACCCAGTGGTGGAGCTGGCTGTGTCAAAGAACATTGCTTGGACATGGCTAGTTATGCCCCAGTCCTCCAGTGCTGTGTGGACAGCTGCTGCTTGAGGCTCACCACCTCCACTTGCTAGCTTTGCAACTGTCAGCAGCTGGGAAACTCCTTTCCCAGAAGCAATCTCTGGGAGTTGATCAACTTGTTCTATGGTTGTTAGATCAGCAATGAGTCTGCCATTCCAGAGAACCACCGGTGGCACTTTGCCTTGAAACCCAGCTTTTATTGTAGGAATCTGTTTCATTCTCTATTGGTGAATCGAGTCACGATTGAGGGAAAGGTCTTCATGTTCCAATCTGAAATCTTTGTTCTGTCCAAAGTAGCTGAAAGCCATAGTGTCACAGCACTCTTTCTACCTCTATTTCTCTTTGCAGAAGTCTGATAAATGCAACCTCCAACAGTTCCCTGAACCTCAGCATCTCTGTCCTGACTACTATCTGCTTCTTCAGTTCTTTGCAAGTCTTCCAGTTGCTGTTGTCTTGCAAACATTTGTTTCTGTCTAGTTGCTTTCCACTTCTCATTTGCAGCTAATTTCACATCTATCCCAGCCATTGATTCCTGTTTACCTTTTTCTCATCGAACCAGCAGGAACTCCCTATCTTCAGCAATTGTATCATTCTAAGAGCATTGACATGAGCAATGTTGAAGAGATTGTCTAGTCTGAAACAAACTAAGTTTCTCTTGATTGTTGTGTCAAAGATTGTTGGCCTTTATGTTTCTTAAAGGGGTTGTGTAGCCAGTACATATTGAAGACCTATCATCATCGATAGGTCATTAATATCTGATCGGTAGGGTTCTGACTCCTGCACACCTGCCGATCAGCTGTTTGAGGTGGTGTTCAGGGTAATCCTGAAGAAGAGGTAGTGGTTGTACAAGCCTTGCCTCCTCTTCAAACAACTGACAATAGGGATGCTGGGAGTCAAACATTGAGGACCTATCCTGGGTATTGGTCATCCATATTTACTGGCTACACAACAGCTTTAAACAAACGCCAATCTTCAAATGTTCATTCTAATTTACATTGTCAGTTCTGTACATCTCTTATCTGCTTTATACCAACAACTTGCTATCCCTCCATTGTGGAAACAAACCAAGACCCAGGAGCAGAGATGGCAGCTCACTACCACAGTACAGCTAAGAATATATACTTCTGTTTGAGATCTAGTTGATGATGCCATATCTCTGTAGGGCTCTTTCACACGACCGTACCGGTTTTTGCAGAGCGCAAATTGCAGATGGAATGGAATACAATAACAAACAATGTGGAAAAATGTGTTCTGATATGCAAATTTTATTATTTGCAATATTTTTTGTTAATGCAGCCTCTCCTGGCAGCGAAGAAATACCGTAGTTCAATTTAAGACTTTATATGGATTTTGTCCCCAGATCTTACTTTCTGCATTGCAAAGAGTGAAATCTGAACTGAAAATCCACAGACAGTTGACATGCTGCGGATTTCAGTATCCACACCACAGGTCTATTTCTGCACCATGTGGATGAAATTTTGATTCATCTACTTAGCTTTTACTGTATTAAGCTGCATATCTTGCAAATGAAAATCCATGCATAATACATACAGTGTGCATATGGCCTAAAGATGCTTCACTATTCAGAACGGCAAAGATGTTCCCAAGGGTCCGGTTGTCAAGCCCGGATGGACCGCAGCATCCTTGTGCTTAGTCTGTTTGGCAGTCAGTAGATGAGGAGTATATGCCGTTAGTGTTAAAGAGGCTCTGTCACTAGTTTCTAACCTATGTATTAAAATACATAGGTATATAGGTGCATTACACACAATCCCAGACATACCTTTATAGCAGAGATCATTGCAGCGGTTGTTGAGGAAAGTGAACTTTTAAAAATATGCTAATTAGCCTTCGGAGCATCGGGAGGCGTGCTCTTCCCTTCCGAACACTGCACCTTCACCGCCCTCCCGGGTCCGAGGCACGCCCTCCTGCCTGTAATCAAGCCCCTGGAGTAAATGATAGACAGAACGGTCTAGCGCTGAAATCCTGCGCATTAGAACTGTCCCCGGCACATGCTAGATAGCGCTTGCAGTGCCAAACACTGCAAGCGCTTTCTTTCCTCTGCGCACGCGCTGTCACTTCCGGGTTCAGCGAAGTGACGGCGCGTGCGCAGAGGAAAGAAAGCGCTTGCAGTGTTCGGCACTGCAAGCGCTATTGCGCATGCGCCGGGGACAGTTCTAATGCGCAGGATTTCAGCGCTAGACCGTTCGTGTCTATCATTTACTCCAGGGGCTTGATTACAGGCAGGAGGGCGTGCCTCGGACCTGGGAGGGCGGTGAAGATGCAGTGCTCGGAAGTGAAGAGCACGCCTCCCGGTGCTCCGAAGGCTAATTAGCATATTTTTAAAAGTTCACTTTCCTCAACAACCGCTGCAATGATCTCTGCTATAAAGGTATGTCTGGGATTGTGTGTAATGCACCTATATACCTATGTATTTTAATACATAGGTTAGAAACTAGTGACAGAGCCTCTTTAAGCAAGTATTTTTGCATAGTTTTTGTAAATACAATAGTGATATGGCTCTTAGAACACTTAAAATCCGTCATATATTTAGACCATATGTGGGTATTATTTTACAGTGTATGCTATGTTCCATTATCCTGTGCTTATACGTTTGTTATACTGTATATTATTAAAATCTAGTACTTGTATCCAGGCAGAACTGCAATATAATCCGGAACCAGGGGCACAGCTAAAAGCTCATGGGCCCAAGAGTTCAGCTTTGGCCCCACCCTTCCCTCAGTGCTCTGTGGCCAAAATTGAAACGACCCACCCCCCCATGCCAAATTCTTCACCTAACCCCTTCCCTCCAGGCAGAGGTGTAACTTGACCAGCATGCACTTTCTATAATACTGGTGTCTTCTTATTTGGCACAAGGGTCTTTGAGCCTGCTCAGGCTCCTGAGCCCGGTAGCGACTGCTACCTCTGCACCCTCTATAGCTACGCCCCTGTCCAGAACCTCACAAACCTGGATTTAGAAGACAGAGAAGAACTCCACTGATTAAAAGCATTTTCAGTTGTCTTCCTGGAGGTTCTGTAACCTTACAGATAATCTTAACATACTTTCTATGAGTGTGTGATATTTCAGCACCTTTCAGGTCTCAAACAGCCTTTTGATGAATGTTTTCTGCATTTCAGAAACACTAATTACTTTGTCTATATACTTTTAACCTAGCACACATCAATTTTTTTTTCATTGAACAAACATTTCCAGAAAGGTACTTGACTCCATAAGATAGAAAGACGCCATGCAAAGCATACACTGTGACTGAGTAAACAGACGCAGGTTGTCAATGTACCGCCTGTGAGCTTTGGTGACAAAGTCAAGAAGAGTACAGCTAAACACAGTTCCTACAGAGCCAGCTACCTTTTACCCTTCCAGTCCTGCAGATAAAAATTGCTTTGAAGTGAATCAATCTGTCGCTCAAAAATACACACATTAAAACACAGCAACCACTCCAAGGTGATAAAACTAAGTGATGTTTAGGCATCAATAAGTGGTGATCAGGTCACTTTTGAGATTGATGATGTGTGTGAAGTGCAGACCAATACCAATCCTGCACATATGTCCCATAATGAGGCAAGACTGTACCCCAACTCCAGTTTGAATTTTACCCCATTCCACACAGCCAGGTTAGCCACAACGCGTCTGAGAAACCACAAATGGCTCTTGAGACTTGTAATTTGTCTCCCAACTACTCAACCTCAAGCCCAACTTGAAGAATTCAGTCATGAATTCTGACACATTCCCAGAATTCAACACATCCACAATCCTTCCTAGCCAGTCCACCGTCTCCATTTAAAGGCTGAAGTGATGGGCACAGGAAAGAGTAGGCCATCAATATCAAATTGGTGACGGCTTGACACATTACACTTCCACTGATCAGTTGTTAACTTGTAGCCCCATTCATTGGGTAGGCGATGGAGCTGGTAACTGGAGTGCTTCTCCCATTGAAGTGAAAGGGAGCAGCACTGATGGAGCTGTGTAGTTTTGGTGCTGACTTCCAGCGCTGGAACTACAAGGTAACAGCACAGATATTGATGGCTTATCCTGAGGAATCCTCAAAATCTTGGACAACCCCTTTAATGGTGGTTTTATAGACTTTTTCAGTTTTAATGGTGTTAAATGTTAGCTGAATCTATAGGAAATATAGTATAGTATGCAGTTTTTGTTAATAAGCTGGTTTTTTTTGGGTCTCTGGCAGTTCTTAAAAAAACAATAAAAACATTATGGTTCACACAGTTGTTTAGAATAAAATAGCACAAAAAAAACGCATTTGTTTGTTAAAAAAATGAGTTTTATAGCTTTTTTTTCTTCCTAAGCAAATAAGTTTCTGGGTGAAGGGTGGCAGCCCTACAGTGGCTACTCCATAGACTTCTCTGGCTGCCATACTTGTATGGGTGATGTAATAACTACCCTATAGACCAGGGATGCCCAACCTGCGGCCCCCCAGCTGTTGCCAAACTACAACTCCCAGTATGCCTGTATAGCCTACAGCTATTAGGGCATGCTGAAAGTTGTAGTTTTGCAACAGCTGGAGGGCCTCAGGTTACGTATGCCAGGTATAGACGTTTTCCCGTGGGGAATTGCAGCTTTTTCCTTAGATCTCTTTAGGCTAATTTCACATCTCCGGCATGGATTCCGGCAGGGAACAGCCTGCTGGAATTCTCCAGATCCGGCACTGCTGGATGAAACTGAATGCCCACTGACCCCATTAAATATAATGGGGTCCAGCGGAGATCCCGCCACATTCCAGCAAAAATGCAGAGAATCGAACAGACACAAACCGCTGTCCAGCCGATTCCTGACATTCTCTGTGCTGCAGATGTGAATCTAGCCTTAAGGAAAGACAGTACTCCTCCCTCTAAAGTTCTTCACAGTGGAGAATAGTTGCAAGGTGGTAAAATACTATTTGGTCCTAGTTTGGGGACTACTATTGGAGTCAGGGGTTATGGTTGTTTTTGGGGCTGAGGCATGGGCTTCTATATTTCCAGGTCACTTTTAATTGGTAGCTAGTCATTACTTTTCCTCCCTAGAGGAGGTTTGAGGTTTGAGCACTGAGATTTTAGACCTATTGACTGTCGATGAAACAGTTTTCTTAGGCAAGTGTGGTCAATAGCATTCAGTGTTTTTCCCAGGGGTGTATTCACTTGGTCATATAACTTTTTGTAGGGGCTAGTCAGTTTTTCTGTGATTTTGCAAATATCATGGCAAACCCCCTTAATGTGACCACAATGTGTGAATTTATCTTGCTAATGTATTTTAAAAAGGCCCTTTTCCATTTCTATACGCCTTGTTGACTTCAATGAAATATTAGGATTGTAGTAGGTGAAACTAGCATTTAGTTTGGGAAAGGCTGATTTAATGGGAGATTTCACACATGAGGACATTTGCATATCTCAAGGAATGAAACCAGTTCCTTCAGACAACAGTCCCAATCACAACAACCAGTTTCACCAGAATCTTGCTGCAGGCCATTTACACCAGGCTGCAATTCTCACACTTTTCTCTAATGAACAGCCCATTAACAATTGTGTAAAATTTCTCTCGAATGAATTAGGGTAGTAGATTGTACACATATGCTTATATGTATTTCATGTGTAGGGTTGTCTAACTTCAAATTAGAATATCCATTTACAAAATGACAGTGGACGATGTTACGGATTACTGTTACTATTTTTTCCATGGCCTCATGCATTTTCCTAAGGATCCACAATTTGCATGTCAGTGATGTAGCCAATAACAAATGCTCTGTAGCTTTGTAGTCCATGTGAACAAGCAAGAATAATTAAACGCATGGTATTTATATGTAATAATTTCACTTGTATAGTGTCAAGTTCATAGCAGCGTTTCCAAGCCCTTTATGTGCATTACGTCAGCAGCTGGCAGTTCGTGCACGGTCATGAGAGTACATGGAGCATGCTGTAAACTAAGGGAGTGACAAATCATAGGTGTGGCTTTGATAAAGTATGAGTAAATTGGTCATACACCTTAGATAGCTGTCAGCTGGCCACTCGTTCAGTGATCAGTGTGCACGTGTTCTTAACAGGGAGAGGGGAATAATAAGATTATCTCCATTGAGAATCAACATGCCAGATCTTTCTTTCCACCGACATCTGCTTGTCAGTGGGTTGGGTCGCTATTCATATATGTATGGTCGCCTGAAATATTTGAAGGCTGTCCTTATTTGCACTGACCTTTTGATGGTGATACAATACATAGAACTACAAGTAGCAGCACACTGCTTAAGGGTCCATGCACATGTCTGTAAGTGTTTTGCGGTCCGCAAATTGCGGATCCTCAAAACACGGATACCGGCCGTGTGCATTCCACAGGCCTAGGGAACGGCCCATTTTTGGGAAGGAAGCGTTCAGTCACAACAGTCAGCTGCTCGCTCAGTGAAGGAGAAAGCTGCATTTACATGCTATAGCGATCCCTCGTCCCCATACATTATCATCGTTTCTGGCCAGCAGATGGCCGTTTAGACAGCACGATC
Organism: Rhinella marina; assembly: GCA_900303285.1. Taxonomy (NCBI): domain Eukaryota; kingdom Metazoa; phylum Chordata; class Amphibia; order Anura; family Bufonidae; genus Rhinella; species Rhinella marina. The sequence goes on from ONZH01015320.1 coordinate 79,548, forward strand.
TGCTGTCCAGAAATGATTATTGGTGGTGCCTGCACGAATGACTGGATCACCAGATGAACAAGCATTTTGCTCAGTCATCAGGTGATCGGTGGCACATTATCAGATTATCGGGAATAAGCATTTGCAGGAACAGTTGTTTCTGACAATCTGGACGATTTGGTTTGTCTAAATGCACCTTAAAGAGTGAACATTGTTAAGGATAAAGGCCCCCATATACAGAGTATTGTCGGCCAAATCGACTGGGGTCATTTATTAAAGCTTGTCTGCCATAAAAAGATGGATTGGGGGGGGGGGGGGGGGGGGCGTGCCAGGGCCAGAGCTCTGGTCCAGACAAATTTACAAATTTTTTGTCAGGGAAACAGGTGAAGAAGTAGGCAAAAAACTACGCCAGCCATGGATGTATGGTGCGGTCCATGTTGAATCTGCTTTTTTTTGCAGACCCATTGACTTCAATGGGCCCGCATTTTGCAGACAAGTACGGAATGAACATATGGATGTGGAAAGCGCACGGATCATCCACGGGGCATGCTGCTGTATAGGGCCTCTATACATCAAAGTGTTAAATATGTCATAGGCATCAGATGCAGTTTTGGAATTGGACGCATATACGGTACAAGACTGGCCCCCAGGAACATGGAAAGCTCAGCTGTGTCCAAACAACGTGTCTAGACTAGATAGTGAGATGCTCAATAAAGAACACACAGAGACATATTAAGGGTTGATAGTATTCTATTATTACAAGAAGAGTATTCAAGAATAGAAAATATATCGGACAATGAAAAGATCACATACATGATGTAAATAGACGCTAGTAATAACCATTGAAACTATTGCATCATAGGACTATTCAACATATGATACACAAATCACACAATATATTTAATAGAGTAAATACTGTAAATAAAGTCAATCTGTGTAAGAGATACTCAATAAAACACAAAGGAATGCCACTTCTCCAAGTGAGGAACATACATGATAAAAAACAACATTGCCTGACAATGACAATTAACCAGCTTCTCCTGGTATTGGATTCTGGACCTGGAACAAGCATAATTAGTGCACTTATAACCGTTCCGCACCGAGAAAGAAAAGTAACAGGAAAAAGTCATCTAAAAGCCCAGTTGAGAAACAACCTGGTCATACATTGTAAAAGGCACATCACTGCGAATTAAGGCCAGTAGGTTTTATAGAGCACACACCCATTACCCTGACACATCTTCATCTGGTAGCACAGGCACATATATTTGGTTTTTCAAGGTCCAAGACAATAATGGAACATAAAAGCTGTTCTATGGAGTGATACTGGAGTGCAATTTGGAGCCTTAAGGTACAGGGAATCCCTCCTCTACCCAAAGTTATCTGTAAGGATGGAATGATTAGTGTTTCTCTGTGTAAACTGATGGATCAATAGCACTTTCTACAGAAAACGCTTACATATATTCTATGGCGGTACTATGCACTGCCCCCTTGTGTAACTGTACAATTAAACAGAAAATTCAGCTGTCTGGAGTATTAAGCAATCCGCCATCCTCATAATACTTCACCAGTCCCCATTTTCAGAGACCTGGAAGATGTGATCTTTATGCCATGGCTTTATTTGACGCTCACACAAGCATTTCTCATTCTGTCATTATCAATGTATTAGAAAAAAAAATCTCATACATATGGCAAAGCTAAAGGGGAAGCACAAGACTATTCCTTTAGCTGTGACATACATATTGTCCCCTTTAAAGCATATCTAAACCTTTGTACCATGTACTGTGGATCTGTACTCCTCATGACCTGGCAGCTGAGAAGCAGCAATGAAACATTAAGACCCCTTGCAGACGGAGCGAGTCCACAACGCAGCTCCCGGCCTGACCTCCCAACACTGCTGGGGGCCGGAAGCTGCGATGCGGACTCGCTCTGTGACACACGCTCGTCTGCAAGGGTCCTAAGTTGCAGAGCACTCAGACCAGCGCTTCTGCCCCTTTTTCATTTTTAAAAAAAATACAAACGTTTAGTTACCCCTTAAACCAATATAATAAGAATGATGCATGTAAGCCGATTCCCAAACACTCCAGAAACAAAAACGTAATTTTCTAATCTATTCTAACCAATTACACCAGGTAAACAGAGCCTCTTAAAGGAGTTTTCTGGGACTTGTGTATTGATGACTCCACCCACCCATCTGCTATTGATGTAGGTATACCCACAGAACTCCTTTAAATAATCACTATCTGGTTACCACTATGTGGATAGTAATATGAGCTATGACGACAGCCTGATTTTACAGCCCTGTTCAACCATCTTCTGAAAATTGGGAGTGCTGAGTATCACATAAGGATATCTGCTGACACTGGAAAGTCTACAATCATGATGAGACATCACCACTCCTGTTCATGGGCTGTGTCTGGTTATTGCAGCAAATCCATATTCAGGTGAATGGGACTGAAGGCTGTATTACACAGGCTGATTGAGCAAGCGATTGTCGGGAAGGAAGCGTTCCCTCCCGGCAATGGCCTGTTAGATAGTGGAGGAGACAGCTGCTTTTACATTCAGTAATCTCCTCGGTGGCATGGGGAGCAGCGATTGCTATGCCATTGCACGTCCCCATACTGTCTAGTGGTTTGCCGGCGGCAGATCTCTATTAGAAAGCACCATCTGCCACCGGCAAATGATGATTTTTTTAAGCATGCTTAAAAATCACAATTGCCTGATGAACATGCTCGTTCATCGGGCAATCGGCGGCAGTTTTACACTGTAGGATGATAAGTAACGAGCGTAGCGATGCCAGAAAATCGCCAGATGTAACACAGCCTAAAGCTGCAATGCCAGAAACATACACAGGGCATACAAAGGCTGTCTAGTTGGGGGACTAGATAAACATTTGAATCTGGTCATGTGGCTCAATATTTCGGATCTATCAGCCACTAAAAGGGGCCTATGGCAGATTGACAACGTGCTGTAAATCTCTCAGCACTGGGTAAACAATCCTCCTTTCTCTTAGAGAAGAATAGGAATAAATCCCCGGCTGCACAGCTGGTGACACAGGAAGGCTTCAGGAGGCAGGTTCACATCTTAGCTACAGTCTGAAATCCTTCTTATTTCTATATATTCCAGACAGATTTAGAGATGAAGTGAATCTGGCCACCAGGCGGTGATCATCTTTAGCAATTACTATTATTTAGTGATTCTGTGTGAAAAAGTTCACTTTGCAATATAACAGCAATTCTCTTTAAAAACCACCTTTACATTAAAGTGGCTCTTCTGCCCATTTCATAGATGTAAATATAAAAATCATTGGAGACAAGTACAAATCATGAAAACCCTCCGTACAATTGCTGCATTCGACCACCAGTCAAGCACAAACTGTGCAATTTTTCTTTTTTAAGGCTTGGGGTACATACAGACTTTCTTGCGGCTCTTTGTAGCATATACAAGTCTCACTTTGTAGAGATCATGCAACTTGTACTTTCTATAGGATATCCACAGATAGTAATGTTTTCTTGTGATACTCACAGGTAACTCCAATTAGGCTGCATCTGGAAAACGTATGTTGCAGTCCCATGTAATTGTGAGCCTGAATATATATTACTATGGAATGCAGAGGTCACACAACAAAATCTGTATGTAGCACCAGCCTAACAGTGCAAAAGTAGCTTTCTATTTTACCCAAACTTAAGAGCCTGCCGCCCCCATACAGAAAGAAAAAGTGTCCTCTAATTATGTTACAGAATAGACATTTACATAAAGTCTCGTTTCACCATTAACAACCTGATAAAGTATTAAAAACGGACATTGGTCTGTGAATAGAAATCATTAATAGAATTGTTTACGCCCAGCCCCTTTCTTCAAATTAAATGCATTGGTTCTGATCGGAGATCGCCTGCTTATTTTCTGGTTAGATTACTGCTCTTCCAGCCAGGATGGAGCATCCACTCCTGGGATTTTCAATTTCACGTGGAATTGCTTCAATGTTTGTTCAAGTTGCTTCTGGTTCCCAGCAAAGTAGGCAGCGATTGCGTTGTGGAACAAGACGAGCTGATTGTGAAGAACTTTAACCTAGGTATGAAGAAGAAAAAAAAAAATGTGTATTGGAACATGGATTCCACATATAGCAACCATTTACACTGAAATACCAGTACATATAATGGTGAAAAACCTATTCAGATTCTTCTTAAGGGCCCCCTATATGGCAGGTTATTGAGTGAAATCTCAAAAACAGCCATTTGTATGGCTTGTTCATCAGGTGAAAGCATCGGCACCCAAAATCATTGCTTCTGCTGCCCTGAAACAATGAATCGGTACGGCACTGCAAATTATCAGGAATGTTTGGTTTGTTCCCAATAATTGCCTCTGCATTGACCCATGTAAAATGAACTACATACTACACAAGGTAAATACCTGCTAAGAAATTTAATCTTATGTCCCCTATTCCTGTATTATTCTACAACTAGGATCTGCTACTTAGGAGACTCGGAAAGGTAGAGGCCCTTTTACATGGATCGATACAAAGGCAATTATTGGGAATGAACTGAATGTTCCTGATAACTGCCCAATTGTGAGCGGAGGTGATAGCTACAGTTACATGCAGCAATCATCTCCTCTGTATGGAGACCACCCCATACAGAATAATTGTTTCTGGGCAGTGATCCCTGTGTACACAAGCCAATCTACTGCCCAAAAACATGGATTTGAGGGCCGCATGAACAATACTTCCATCCAATGAAGTAAAAAGAATTTTCTTATTCATCAGGTGACGGCAATTACTGAGAATAAATCTTCATACGAAGGTTTATTCCCAATAATCTGCCCATGTAAAATGGTCTGAAGAGACAATGCCATAAGATATATAATGTGACTCTTGTTGGTGGTCACCGCCTTTCCCTGGCGCTTGCTTTTACATGTGCTATCACAAGTTTCTTTTTTAAAGCAACTATTCCTATAAAACGACCAATGATTTATTCATAACACATTTGCATTGTACACTACGCATATGTGCTGGGCATGCACCTATCAAACCAGAGATTTCTATGACAAGGAGTACTCTTTCAGCATCCACCATTGGTATAATTGGTGTCGTTTTTTCTCTCATATAGGACAGTGCATATATACGTAAAACAGTGGCCTATGTGTGACACATACAGTCATGGCCAAAAGTTTTGAGAATGACACAAATATTATATTTTCACATGATCTGCTGCCCTCTGGTTTTTATGTGTGTTTGTCAGATGTTTTTATCACATACAGAAATATAATTGCAATCATATTATGAGTAACAAAAGCTTATATTGACAGTTAGAATGAGTTAATGCAGCAAGTCAATATTTGCAGTGTTGACCCTTCTTCTTCAGGACCTCTGCAATTCTCCCTGGCATGCTCTCAATCAACTTCTGGACCAAATCCTGACTGATAGCAGTCCATTCTTGCACAATCAATGCTTGCATTTTGTCAGAATTTGTAGCTTTTTGTTTGTCCACCCGTCTCTTGATGATTGACCACAAGTTCTCAATGGGATTAAGATCTGGGGAGTTTCCAGGCCATGGACCCAAAATCTCTATGTTTTGTTCCCTGAGCCATTTAGTTATCACCTTTGCTTTATGGCAAGGTGCTCCATCATGCTGGAAAAGGCATTGTTGATCGCCAAACTGCTCTTGGACGGTTGGGAGAAGTTGCTCTCGGAGGACATTCTGGTACCATTCTTTATTCATGGCTGTGTTTTTAGGCAAGACTGTGAGAGAGCCGATTCCCTTGGCTGAGAAGCAACCCCACACATGAATGGTTTCAGGATGCTTTACAGTTGGCATGAGACAAGACTGGTGGTAGCGCTCACCTCGTCTTCTCCGAATAAGCTGTTTTCCAGATGTCCCAAACAATCGAAAAGGGGATTCATCAGAGAAAATGACTTTACCCCAGTCCTCAGCAGTCCACTCCCTGTACCTTTTGCAGAATATCAGTCTGTCCCTGATGTTTTTTTCTGGAGAGAAGTGGCTTCTTTGCTGCCCTCCTTGAGACCAGGCCTTGCTCCAATAATCTCCGCCTCACAGTGCGTGCAGATGCACTCACACCTGCCTGCTGCCATTCCTGAGCAAGCTCTGCACTGCTGGTAGCCCGATCCCGCAGCTGAAACACTTTTAAGAGACGGTCCTGGCGCTTGCTGGTCTTTCTTGGGCACCCTGGAGCCTTTTTTGGCAACAATGGAACCTCTCTCCTTGAAGTTCTTGATGAGGCGATAGATTGTTGACCGAGGTGCAATCTTTCTAGCTGCGATACTCTTCTCTGTTAGGCCATTTTTGTGCAGTGCAATGATGACTGCACGTGTTTCTTTAGAGATAACCATGGTTAACAGAAGAGAAACAATGATGCCAAGCACCAGCCTCCTTTTAAAGTGTCCAGTGGTGTCATTGTTACTTAATCATGACAGATTGATCTCCAGCCCTGTCCTCATCAACACCCACACCTGTGTTAATGGAGCAATCACTGAAACGATGTTAGCTGGTCCTTTTAAGGCAGGGCTGCAATGATGTTGAAATGTGTTTTGGGGGATAAAGTTCATTTTCTAGGCAAATATTGACTTTGCAAGTAATTGCTGTTAAGCTGATCACTCTTTATAACATTCTGGAGTATATGCAAATTGCCATTATAAAAACTGAAGCAGTAGACTTTGTAAAAATTAATATTTGTATCATTCTCAAAACTTTTGGCCATGACTGTACAACTGTATGGCATACAGATAAATATATTGAATATTTCAGGATGCATTTGTCAAATGGATGCCTGCGACACAATGTGAATAGAGACTCATAGGATACTGTGATGAAAAAAAAAAAGTCAAGAGACGCTGTGGAACAGCCCACATCACATCAATGCTGCATACATGATACATTCTAGAAATGTACTCCAATGGCTTAACACACAAGACATTTTTGAAAGAGAAAATCAGATACATGTCTGATAGATATGAATTTCAAGACTTACATCTGTACGGAATGAGAGTTCATCAGTCAATTACATTTCTGCCTCACACGTCAGTGTTTGTACAGTGATTTTCATCAGTGATTCTGAGCCAAAACCAGGTGCGGCTGTAAACACAGAACAGGTGCAGAAATTTTTCCATATATCTTATGTCTGTGGAGGCTCCAATCCTGGTTTTGGCTCACAATCACTGACGTGTGAATGAGGCTTTCTTCTGAAACAAAAAAAAAAAAAAAAAAACCTTCATAGTGGTTCCTGCACTGCCCATACTATTTAGAAACCCTTTACTGGGCACCCTAACTTTCACACAGCCTTATAACTAAAGTCTAAACTCCCTTTCACTTGCTATGTACAGAGCCCTCCCTTCATGTACTGAGTATTGCAGAGCCCCTTGGCTGTACCCCTTTCCACTTGCTATACTTCACAGAGCCCATTCAATGGACACGCTTCACTTCCTCTACTGGTAAGGACCAGCGCCCTGCAGAGTTCTGCCAATCACCTTCAAGGTTTCCCAAGTCTCCGCAATGCAGGAAACTTCCAACACATCGCTGTGAATAGAAGGAGACTTGTATACTATCAGTACGTGGGTGCATCTTATATGTCGTAGGTCAACAACCACTCTAGTGAAAAATGTATTTGAGGAAGTAGGAAAGGAAGACCGCATAATAAATAAATTCACATCCGTTCACAAGTGGATGAAAAGAAGTCTTGAGGAACAAGAGACCTTCTCAATAACGTACAGTCAGATTAAAAGCCTTCTTCTCCACGGAATAAATTGAAGTTCTTTGTCTCCCATTAGGAAATTGGAGGTCTAAATATAATTTGTAATAAGTTAATATAATCCGCTTTTAGCAAATAGAGAAGGCAAACAACACTTTCCCAGAATTTAATTAGACTGCTTAAGACAACCTTGGGTAACTGCTAAGCTGCTCACAAAGTTTGCTGCGGGCCCCAAACAGCAAAGTTCCCCTGCACTAATAGCCATCAGGCAGCAGAAGAATGCTTTGTTCTGTCTCAGTATGTGCCCAGGCCTTTGTAAGACCCCAGCAGCATGATGTCACCTCCTCAGCTATTTCAAAGGTCTGATATGCTGGCACTAGGGGGAAAATGATAAAAGATGGTAACATTCCTCAAAAGATGCAAAAATACTTATGCAGAAAACTGCTACATATTTTACATGATTATGGTATATAAAGAAAAGCATTAAGAGGAATTAAAGCTGCAGGAGAAAAATGTAATAAATACAATAAAGTGTCACAGATACGTTCCCAGGACTCCAGGAGTTACAGAGACCTACCTACAAGATCTGTAGCAGAATTCAGGCCTCTCTTGAAGCAGTCTCTATTCTACCTAAAGAGGAGCAGACAATGGCCATTCCCAGATGAGCTGACTAGCTGTTAATTTACCCACAGTTCCAAAGCTGGACAGTAGGGGGTCTCAAAACACGCGGCCCCTGAGAGTGTTTTCTGCGACATGCCATATCTCAATGGCGGGGGGCGCTATTAATTAACAAGCGTTTCCATTTCGGAAGCGCTCATTAATACAGGACAGGAGGACCAAGGAGTGGTGAGCACGGCACCGTTAGCACTGTGCTGATATTACTCACCGATCCATGGTCCTCTTCGTCCGGCGTGCAGCTTCAGGACATACTGCGCATGGGCATGCACTATGACCTGTGCGACACCAGGACACAGTGCTTAGATAAAGAGCCAGTGATGGCAGCACCCGGAGGAGGAGAGGTGAGTATTCTTTATTTTTTGTTTGCTTTGATGTCTGCATTTAGGGGACGGAGTGGTTGGGTGGGTGATATAGGGGCGGCAGCTGTTTGGGGTATGATCTGAGGTCTGTATTAATTTGTGGGCTGATCTGGCATCTTTATGAATTTGGGGGGGCTCCTTTGGTTTAATCTGGGGTCTGCATGAATTTGGGAGGTGAACTGGGTTTTAATATGGGGTCTGAATAAATAGGTTGCTGATTTGGGGTTTAATGTGGTTTCTGAATTCATTTTAGAGTCTGGAGGTCAGTATTCATTTTGGGGTGTCATCTGGGGTCTCTATTAAGAAGGGATTGCCCAGCAATGAGAAATTTATTTTTGAAAACAGTAGTGATACCTCTCTCATCACAAAGTTCTACCCACTAGGGGAGCTTTTGGCGTCATTCCTGGTTGTGGACGGCTAAGGTGAAGCTCAGGGGTAATACGTGTGACACACACGCAGCCTGTCCACTGGAAATGTTTTCTATGTGCAGCCCATATATCCAGCTGAGTTTGATATCCGTGCACTACAGAAAAGAACTGATATATAAGGACAAAATAGAGAAATAGCTGCCAATATGTTCATCTGGCCATTTCAGGTATGGAACAGCCCACCTTAGGCCACTTTTTACCAAAATGGGAAAGGCTACAGTCTTAAGAAGTATCCAATACAGAAAAGTGCAGTTAATATCAGAGGAGAAGGATGGGTGTGGGGGGGGGGCTTCATTTAGACACCCTTTTAGGCTAGTACTACCGCCTTCCCACCAGATAAACTGACTATAATGGGATCCGGCAGAGATCCAGCCGCTTTCCGGTAAATATGCAGAGAATCGGCTGCTGCATTGTCTGCCAGCCTGAACACCTGTGCCTTACTTATTCGGCTCCATAGTCAGTTGTAGATAGCATTTCATAGTTAATGAAAATGCTAAATAATTTACAGTAAATAAATAATATCACTCATATAAGCTCACTTTCACACTGGCGTTAATATTTTCCATCATAGGAGCCCAATACTGGAGAAAAACGCTTCAGTTTTGTCCCAATTCATTGTCAATGGGGACAAAACATAACTGAACAGAACGGAGTGCTCCAAAATGCCGTTCTCATACCGGAGAGCGAACCACAGCATGACCCACACTGCAAGTCAATGGATCCGTTTAATCTGACACAATAGAAAACAGCTCTGTCCCCCATTGACTTTCAATGCAGTTAATGACGGATCTGTCTTGGCTATGTCTCGGAGGGCATACGGTCGTGTGTAAGGGCCCAAATGCTGATGCTGATTGCCTGATTTTTAAGCATGCAGCAAACCACTAGACAGTATGGAGACTAGCGATGGTGTGGAGGAGATGGCTGCATGTAATAGTAATAGTCTCCTCTGCTAGCTAGCAAGCTATTGCCGGGAGGGGAAAGCTTCCCTCCCAACAATCACTTGCTGATCTGCCTGTGTAAAACAGGCTTTTTAAATTTATTTTAAATGAACTAAAATTACTCTTTTTTGAGTCCTTAATAGGTTTATACAGTGGCATGGAAAAGTTTGGGAAACCCTAGTCAAAATTACTGCCATTACATGCCAAAAGACTATATTTTAGTCAATGGGACGAAATGCGGTGTCTGGCATATGACAGATCGCGCAATTCCAATTTTCTGCTCTTTCGTCAGAACAGAAAACCGGAATTTTGCTGCAGATGTGAACCTGAGCTTTACTACACAGGTAGGACCAGCTCCTTTTATGTTTCCACATCAGATCTCAGTTGTGTTCTCATTCCTGCAGGGCAGGCCCAGGATGGACTGATTTCCAGACAGGAACACATGTTGTGGGTGAAGAAGTATATAGTTTGCATTCCTGTGAACACTTCAAAAAACCCACCAACCTGTTTTCCTTCTTATAAAGCAATATCATATTACATATTTAGTTTTAAAGGGGCCTGCCCCTAGATCAGCTGCACATCACCAGCTCCAAAACCACTGCATGCCTAGTAGAGTTAGGGAAATCATTATGTGATGTCCTTCAGCTAGTGGACCTGCACGCCTCTTTCAGAAACAAAGAATTACACTGTGTATGTGTTCATGTATATATGACAGAAAGGGTAGAGCCCTGCAGGGCGGCACTGATGAGGCTGAAAACTGTAGCAGCACACGGCATCTTTTAAATTAACAGGTAAGTGACCACATGACTTTGCTGGGAAGCAGTTATTTCACCTGCAAATCCGCATGGCCAATCGACAGTGCAGTTTTGAGCGTTAAAGAGCAGCTTCTCAGCAGAACAATGCTGCCACAAAATTTAAAGGGGTTCTCCGGGAATTAAGAAAATGAAAATATTTAAATATTACTTAATTTTAAATATATTAACAAATACCTTTCATTAGTTATAATGTCTTGTTTTGTCCGGGGAGCAATCATTAGCAAAAATAAAATGGCTGCCATCCTACTAGTCCACACAAAACCTGTCCTATTTACACAGGAGGACAAGATAAAGAGCTGCGCCATGTTCCTCTCTTACTTGTCAGGGATTATGATCCTGAATACAGTTTAATATAATCTTCAGATAAATCTCTGTAAGAATGGAGTTTCTGAGGAGACGTGAAGTACAGAGAGGAGGTGGGGGTGTAGATAATGAGCAGCAGCAGCACTTGTATGCAGTCTCCAACACCACAATCTGTCCTGTCCATCCTCTCTGTACTTCATGTCTCCTCATGAACTCCATTCCTACAGAGATTCAGCTGAAGTTCTTATCATCTGTATTCAGGATCATAACACCTGACAAGCAGAGCAGAGATCAGGATGAGGCAGCTCTTTATCACAGTGTTGTGAAGTAACTTGTCCTCCTGTGTGATTAGGACAGGTTTTGTGTGTTATAACAGGAGTGCAGCCATTTTATTTCTCTGATTGATTGCTCCCTACACAAAATGAACCATAATAACTAATGAAAGGTATTTGGAAATATATTTATATTAAAGTAATATTTAAGTATTTTGATTCTCTTAAGTCCTGGAGAACCCCTTTAAGCTGAAGGGTCAACGTGCTGCTGCAGTTATCAGCCATGTTGCAGCCTTTTCACTCCTGCCCTGTGTGGCCTTATCCTTAAAGGGGTTACCCCAGTAATTTATATTGATGAATCAATGGATCAATACAGGGGCGTAGCTAAAGGCTCACAGGCCCTGGTGCAAGACTTGAGCTTGGGCCCCCTTTCCTCAGTGCTTTGTGGCCAGGTAAGAACATTGTCATCCTGCTGCATCAGGCAAAAATTGAAACTGCAACCCCTTCATGGCAAGTTCTTGACCTAACCCCTTCCCTCCAGCCAGTCATGTAACTTGGTCAGCATGCACTTTCTATAATTCTAATGTGGAAGAAGGATCTTTGGGCCCCTTCAGGCTCCTGGGCCCGGTAGCGACTGCTACCTCTGCACCCCCTATAGCTACGCCCCTGGATCAATATCAGATCTGCGTGGGTCCGACACCCAGGAACTTTCTAGGCCAAGTGACGTCGCCATACATCAGTCACATGGCCTAGTTGCAGCTCAGCCCCATTGAAATGGATGGGTCCGAGCTCAAATACCAAGCACAGTCACTATACAATGTACAGCACTCTGCTTGGTAAGCTGTCGGGAACCGGCTGTGCTCACCAGAGCTCAGATGAGAGCAGCGGCTCCCTGAAACAGCTGATCAGCAGGGGTGCTGGGACTCGGGCACTCGCCGATATGATAATGATGACCCATCCTGAGGATAAGTCAAAATACTTTAAACTGGATATCCCCAGACACTGCAAAAATGATGACCTTCTCTACTAACAGGTTTAGAACATGCTACAGTGGGGAAAATAAGTATTTGATACGCTGGCAATTTTGAAAGTTTTCCCACCTACAAAGAATGGAGAGGTCTGTAACTGTGAGACACAAAATCTAAAAAAAAAAAAAAAAATCTAATTTGCATTTTATTGCATGAAATAAGTATTTGATCACCTACCAACCAGCAAGAATTCTGGCTCTCACAGACCTGTTTGAATTAATTACCTGTATAAAAGACACCTATCCACAAACTCAATCAATCACACTCCAACCTCTCCACCATGGCCTAGACCAAAGAGCTGTCTAAGGACACCAGGGACAAAATTGTAGACCTTTACAAGGCTGTAGTGGGCTACAGGACAATAGGCAAGCGGCTTGGGGAGCAACAACCGTTAGCGCAATTATTAGAAAATGGAAGAAACACAAGATGACTGTCAATCTTCTTCAGTCTGGAGCTCCATGCAAGATCTCGCCTCTTGGGGTAAGGATGATTCTGAAAAAGGTCAGCCCAGAACTACATGGGAGGAACTGGTCAATGACCTGAAGAGAGCTAGGACTACAGTCACAAAGATTATCGTTAGTAACACACTACACCGTCATGGTTAAAAATCCTGCAGGGCACCCAAGGTCCCCCTGCTCATGCCAGCACATGTCAATGCCGGTTTGGATGATCCAAAAGAGGCATGGGAGAAGGTCATGTGGTCAGATAAGACCAAAATAAACCTTTTTGGCATCAACTCCACTCGCTGTGTTTGGAGGAGGAAGAAGGATGAGTACAACCCCAAGAACACCATCACAACCGTAAAGCATGGGGTTGGAAACATCATACTCTGGGGGTGCTTTTCTGCAAAGGGGACTGGACAACTTCACTGTTTTGAAGGGAGGATGGATGGGGCCATGTATCTTAAGATTTTGGCAACCTCCTTCCCTCAGTAAGAGCATTGAAGATAGGTCGTGGCTGGGTCTTCCAGCCTGACAATGACCTGAAACACCCAGCCAGGGCTAAGGAGTGGCTCCGTAAGAAGCATTTCAAGGTCCTGGATTGGCCTAGCCAGTCTCCAGACCTGAACCCAATCGAAAATCTTTGGAGGGAAATAAAACTCAATGTAGCCCAGCAACAGCCCAAAACCTAATAGATCTGGAGAAAATCTGTATGGAGCAAAGGGCCAAAATCCCTGCTGCAGTGTGTGCAAACTTGGTCACAAACTATAGGAAACGTCTGACCTCTGTAATTGCAAACAAAGGTTTCTGTACCAAATATTAACTTCTGTTTTTTGATTGTATCAAATACTTATTTCATGCAATAAAATGCTAATTAATTATTTAAAACTCATACAATGTGATTTTCTGGATTTTTTTTTTTAGATTGTCTCTCACAGTTGAAGTATACCTACGATATAAATTACAGACTCTCCATTCTTTGTAGGTGGGAAAACTTTTTTTGCCCACTGTGTGTTGTCCAAACCTATGCCTGGCATATAGACATTGCCAGAGAAATTGTCAGATTCTACTCAAATCAGATATACTACAAGTTCTCACAACACATCATTTGTCTGCAGAAATATGACTAATGTTTAAGGATTCTTAAAGGATTCCCTTTCTTCTTATCCAGGTGTTATTACTATGTGCAGTATAGCAGAACATGACTGGATCATTCACCACTGATGTGTCACAAGGACTGAACATTTGACTTTGATGATCTGAGATTTTCAAAGAAAGGTCGGTTTGGGATGGTTAACTTCATATATACAGCACAAATGTCTACCCCACAACACACAGACATTAAATTCGAGACATATGCATGTGAGGAATACAGAACGCAGCGCAGAATTTACAGATTATTTCTATAATAGGATTCTAAAGGTTACATTTTTTGCCTTTGTAAAGCTTAAAGGGGTTTTCAGAGATTTTAATATTGATGACCTATCCTCAGGATAGGTCATCAGTACTTGATCGTGGGGGTCCGACACCTGGGACTCCTGCCGATCAGCTATTTGAGAAGGCAGTGTTGTGGAGAAATCAGGAAGCAAGTATTCAATTTTTTTTTTACAGTTCAGAGAAATAATGTATTACACAGTACTCATTGAAATCAGTAAATCAAACAGATATGCTCGGACTGAGCAAGAGAAGCTATGTTGTTGTTTGTTTTTATTTTAAGATTTTCACTCTGGCGGATAGATGAGGTTCCTGACAACGTGAAAGAGAAAACACCCTCAAACCTGAGAAAGTTTTGTAAATAGGTTTGCTAATCCAGACAACCCCTTTAAATGGTAAGGCAGGTGCATATGTCATAATATAAGAAAAAAAACACTCCCCTCTTATATTTTTTTAAGCCCTCTAGAAGAGTACTCCTCAACCTGTAACTTTCCAGGTGTTGAAAAACTACAACTCCCTCCGACTTCTACAGAACAGGTGATGAGCCACTGGTTGAGGAACACTGGAAGTACATTGGTTCCTCAAGTTACAATAGTAATTGGTTCTAGGACGACCATTGTAAGTTGAAGGCATTGTAACTTTAGTCCATAACTGTATGAAAAACAAGTAATTGTTTACAAAGACCTAAAAGAAATCCTGAGAAAAAAATGAATGTTTAAGCAGATGACTAAGATGAAGCAAATGCTGATATATGAGATTCAGGAATAGATGCTGGAAGCTGTAGATCACTCTGAAAGAGGAGGACAGGAATGTCTTCAGGGTACAGTATAGTACATTGTGTACCAGAAAACTAAAATGACAGATAGAGGATGGTACTAGAAAACCTGTATTAGTGGTTTACCAGTGTGATGGCCATATCGTTTGGTTGGATCTAAGTCTAAGACACTGCATGTTGTCTGTGGTGTAGTTTCAACTTATGGTGGCCCAGGAGAAACCAATAAAAGTTCAAAATATTGTATCCTGAGGAACCACAGTACTAGCAGCAAGGAACTAAGACACTTGTGAAAGGACGGTGATGAGATAAAGCCTGGCGATGGTTGCTTTTCTTACCTTGTTCTCCTCTAGGAACTTCAGTTTGATAGAGACGTCATTTCTCATCTTGTCATACTTTTCCTTGTGAATCTGGAACATATGCTGAGACTGCTCAATCTTCGGCAATGTTGTTGCATCTCGTGGTCCCAGGTTTAGCTCCTCCAGATCTGTGCGGTAGGCATCATATTCAATCCTGTCACAAATTCAACACCGTATTCATTAGTGCTGAATATACCCTATACACCAATGTTATACACTAATGCTGCAGAGTACAAACTTAAAAATTATTTGGTTGGCGCTAACTTTCAAGTAGTCCCTATAGTAATATAGTAGCAATCAATAGAGAATTTGTCTATGAGGCACGATTCTGAAATTATCTAGCATTCAATAAATATTAAAACAATATTCTGATATTTTATTGTTAATGTTTATGTGCAATTTTGTCATGGAAAAATTTGGACAGGTCTCAATAAACCCAGAGAGTTGGATGTTGGTGTCTCTTTGCAAGATCTGCTTTTTCTGACATTTCTGTGGACCAGCACCTTCACAGCTCCCTGGGCGTTTTCAGTGAGGGAGGAGGCTAGCAAATAGCAGGGGATTAATACATGACTAAAGGGAAGTGTTTGTAGATTGTACTGTAACTATGGAGAAGCAACTGCATCTGCCTGCTGCACATAGGCCTGTGTATAACCAGGGGTATTATGGAAAAAAAAAAAGTGTAGATGAAAAGTATATCATTATTACCCTATTAGACATGAAGGCTTTATTATAAATAACAGAAAACTAAATATGGTTTAGGAGTCAGATTGGAAACGTATCCCCTATCTTCATGTGGAACAACAGCTACAGCATGCTGCATATTTGAAAAAAGACAAAAAATGCTACCTAATGGACAAAAAAGCCAGTAGAACAAAAAACAAAAAAGGTGTGTGTCCTGCATTTCATATTTTCCAGTAGAACTTAGGCCCCATTCAGACGACCGTGTTTCACGGCCGTATACGGGCCGTGAAAGCCCGGCCTGTGCTGCCCCAGAGGACGGGAGCGCACGGCGTCATTGGTTGCTATGACGCCGTGCGCTTCCTGAGGCCGCCGCCGTACAGTGATGTTTCACTGTACGGTGGCGGCCTCAGGAAGCGTACGGCGTCATAGCAACCAATGACGCCGTGCGCTCCCGTCCTCTGGGGCAGCACAGGCCGGGCTTTCACGGCCCGTATACGGCCGTAAAACATGGTCGTCTGAATGGGGCTTTAAGCTAACATCTGGAGCTGACACTTTGGATACAGAAAAAACTGCAAAAGACACTTCTTAAAGGGTTTCTGTCATCAGGTTTCACCATGTTAAACCGGATGACATTTGCAATGTGCAAATGTCACCTGAGGTCTAATATGGTACTATTTTCAAGATCTGTGTCCCCGTTTTTGTTAAAAAGAAACTTTTGTAATATGCAAATCAACCATACTAGGTGCAGGGGGGCGGTAACCCTGCGCCTAGTGACGCCGTTTTCCCCACCTCCAGGAACGCGTCATCGCCGATGATTGACAGGGCCAGGCAGCTCCCTCTATCTGCTGCTGGCCCTGTCAGTGCTGCAAATCCCGCGCCTGCGCCGTGTGTCCTTCATTCGGCGCAGGCGCAGTGAGTGCAGCTGGCTGCTGGGCTCCCAGCTTCCTCACTGCGCCTGCGCCGCCTTCTCTTCCGGGTGTAGTGTGACGTCATCGGCGCAGTGAGGAAGCCAGCTGCACTCACTGCGTCTGTGCCGAATGGAGGACACATGGTGCAGGCGCGGGATTTGCAGCGCTGACAGGGCCAGCAGCAGATAGAGGGAGCTGCCTGGCCCTGTCAATCATCGGCGATGACGCGTTCCTGGAGGTGGGGAAAACGGCGCCACAAGGTGCAGGGTTACCGCCCCCTGCACCTAGTAAGGTTGATTTGCATATTACAAAAGTTTCTTTTTAACAAAAACGGGGACACAGATCTTGAAAATATTACTATATTAGACCTCAGGTGACATTTGCACATTGCAAATGTCATCTGGTTTAATATGGTGAAACCTGATGACAGAAAACCTTTAAAACCTTCTAAAAAACTATGGGGGAGACTTATCAAACTGGTGCAAAGTAGAACTGGCTTAGTTGGCCATAGCAACCAATCAGATTCCACCTTTCATTTTTGACAGCTCCTTTGGAAAATGGAAGGTGGAATCTGATGGGTTGCTATGGGCAACTAAGCCAGTTCTACTTTACACCAGTTTGATAAATGACCCCACTTATCTCTAAATTTCTAAAATAAATCCCCCCTGTGTGTTAAAGGACCCCACTGGGTCACCTGAAGCTGGACAACCACATAGTAGTCAGTCCCCTGTGCGTTAAAAGTTCTGATTCACTATTCTGATTCACTATTTTAATGAGCTTTCATATTTCAGGGCCCAAATGTTCCCTTCTCTTAAAGTCATACAGCCATGTGAGACAGTATCAGACCAAATTTCCAACTGAAGGCGCATTTGGCTGCTGCAAGGAGCAGCAAATTGTCAGGAAGGAACATTCCATCCTGACAATTGCCTGCTCGTCAGTGAAGGAGACCACTGTAGTTACATGCAGTGATCACCTCCACAGTATGGATGCTGCTATTGCCTGTCCCCATACAAAATCATTTTTCCTGGTCAGCAGAATTTCGCTTGTTCATCGGATGATCTAAGGCTCCTTTAGAGGAGCAGATTATCGGGGATAAGAGTTTATCTGAACATCAGGCTATGTAAGTTAAAGGGGTTCTGCAGTTCTGTAAAACTGATGATCTATCCCCTGGATAGATCATCAGCATCTGATCGGCGGCGGTCAGACACCCAGGACCCCCGCCGATCAGCTGTTTGAGAAAGCAGCGGCGCTGCAGGAGCGCCGCGGCCTTCTCCGTGTTTTCCTCAGGCCCAGTGACGTCACGACTAGTATCACTGGCCTGGGTGGGGCTAAACTCTGTTCACTTGAATGGAGCTTAGCCCCGCCCAGGCCAGTGATACTAGTCGTGACGTCACTGGGCCTGCGGTAAACACAGAGAAGACTGTGGCGCTCCTGCAGCGCCGCTGCCTTCTCAAACAGCTGATCGGCGGGGGCCCCGGGTGTCGGACCGCCGCCGATCAGATGCTGATGATCTATCCAGAGGATAGATCATCAGTTTTAAAGAACTACAGAACCCCTTTAAGGACCGACACAACGTGCAGCTCCCCAAAACCAGAGTTTGGGGTTGCTGTCCATAGCTTCCGCTGTCACTTTGCAGAAAATGTGCCAGGCACACTTGAGGAAGCGAGCCCGGCAGTCAGCAGCTCTCTCATAAAATCCTGTACCTGTAGTGCCCTCATGACAGTGGCCCTTTAAAAATTGCTGCTTCGTTATATTACAAATGAAATCTTAAAACTAATCTGGAAGAAGGAGTAAAAACTAAAGGCAGGAAATATAATTATTGTAATGGAGGGTAGACTAATAAATGATTGCTTCCTGTTTACACTGAAATGTCCATGACAATCCAGTAAATGCAGAACATATCTCATTCAAGACATGCCCAGTCTTAACACTTCTATTAACATTCACACCCAGCACAGACAGTGCATAATTACTGAAGGGCTGACAGCCGTACTGTAGGATTATAATAACCAATTGGATTCACAGTCAAGTTATAGCTGATGCTAAAAACGGCACCTGAATCATAGACCTTTCAGCAAATGCTCTATTATTGTGATCAAATGCTCCACCTAGAGATGCTATTGATAAGCAATTTACTGAACGGCCAAAACTCTAATACTGCAAACCAATCATATAAATGAGAATCACTCACAAGTCACCAGCATACATGAAGATTGCCTTCATAAAAGAACTGCGTAGAAAACTGCATGTGTTCTGACTATAAATGTCAGATTCCTGGCAAATACATTTTGTACAAAATAATTTGTGTCTGTCCGCCAACAACAAGGCAATCTCTTTAGGACAGTAACCTACACTAACTACCATACTGGAGGTCATGTGGCACTAGAAGGGGTAAAATACAGAGTGGGCTCAGAATGCATGTGGAGCCTGAATTTAATGGAGGCCAGTATGACACCAGAGAAGGTGTATTAGTGTTTTACAGAGTGCTGTTGCATTGTGTTTGTTTTTAGCCATGGCGACACAACAGGATGCGCTAACTAACCCCCATTTATTTGCTTTTGACCCAGACTGTGCAGAAGGTTTACCTTCCAACAAGACAATGACCCTAAGCACACGGCTAAGACAACACAAGAGTGGCTTAGGAACAACTCTGTGAACTAACACCAGAGAGAGACCTCAGTTCAGGAAAATTGCACTTCGCTAGTCCAGTCAGTGCAAAAAAATGGTCTACAATAATAAAAGGTATAATACTCAAATCAATGATCCCCTGCCACTCTCATCTGGATGCTGTCAGGATCCCCTGTGGTCCCCTTCCTGCACCAGCAATGATGTGTCACTGACATCTGGTAGCAGTGGTGAGTGCAGTGGTGCAGAAGGAGGTAGATCTAAGTTGTCACATGTTCCCAGAGACTGGCTGGGAACCAGAGATGTGCTGGAACAAGAACAGCAAGGGATGTATTGCTACTTTTATTACGTTATTCTACTGTTTGTCTGTTTTGTAATTAGATGGCTGGACAATCTCTTTAAAGAGCATTTGTCAGCGTGATCAACCCTATTAAACCAGGCAAAATGCCTGATAGGAATAATCGTGCTGAGTGCAATGACACCTCTGTTACAGCAATCAGCACTGTCATTTTAGGGAAATGCACACTCTTATTTTTATGTTAAGGAGGTGCCTGGAGCACCAATGGGTTGGTCTATCCCTGCTTCACCTCCTCCTCTTCCCGGTCGCCAATTCCCCACCCTCACTGATGGACAGGTCCAGTCTTCCTCACTGTTCAGTTGCCTGGCCTTGAAATCTCATCATGTACTAGCGAGGGTACAATCAGCGCATGCGCAGTTCAGATCTCAGAGCGCCCAGCTGTCAATCAATGCAGGAGGGGAATGGAGGAGATGTAGAGGTGCTCTGAGCACATCATTAACATAAAAATTATAAACTAGTATTATCAGCAACAACTATTTGTGATTAGGACATTTCTACAGTCGATATGAAGTGCAGAAGGTGAACTAAACCGTTCCATAGCTGTGTCTTATGTATGAGGCTGTGAGGACAAGCGGGCAGCTCTCTGCACATAGCCGCGAGCATCCCTATAAGTATATACCTTCCTTAGCGCTAGTTAACAGTATAGCAACTGCAGATTTCTACATCTTGCCCAACATGATCTCAGGATTAATGGAAGCGTCAGGTGCACAGAACTAGTCAAGAATGGACATGTGCCGTCCTGAAGTATTTTCTATACTATACATCAACAACAATTACATGATCGTATAAAACATTTAATAATGTGCAATTAGATTCTACCCAAGCAGGACCAGTGCCATCAACAACATTATATATGTAACTGTTATGGACACCTTTGCACAATTTTATATTATTTTTTTAATATTGCTTGGCTTCTAAATCTATTAGTGGTACTATTTCTCCTTGGGGGGCACCTAGTAGGCGTAAGGAATCTTATAAGCCATGCAGCTCTCCTCTGAGAAAATGTTAGGCAAATCTAAGAAAAAAAAAAAAAAGCCGGGTCTCTAATGCCCCAGATGTCAGGTAGCTATCGTATGAGTCAGTGCTTCATCTATCATTTTTTGCCAGTTAAACCCAGATAGTCACGCTTTTGTCTAAAATATAGTCATACACTTGTGTCTAAAATATTTTTTTTTATTTCTGATTTTAGATGTCTTTATTCTGTTTCCTGAAGTAGCCAATGAGAACTTTTTTTAAAATATAGATTAAAAATATCAAAAATTGTTTAAAAACATGTTTAACATCAATAGGTCATCTTCTGACAGAATTTAGGATTATAGCCAAGTCAGTAAGCCACCATGAAATCTGTCAGGTTCAAGGTCTCAACTTTCACTTGGCCATAAATCAGCTTAGAAGAAGAGACGGCAGAGAGGAGTTGGAGCCCCAAGTCCTCAGATAACTACTATAACGTAAGGAGCACCTAAACTGCGCCAACTAGCAGACAATCAGGATGGCAGCGTTCCTTCCCAACAATTTCCTGCTCGTCATTTACATGCAGCGATCTCCTCCACTGTATGATGATGAGTGATGGCTACTGCGATCGCTCATCCTCATACAGAGCTATTGTTTTTGGACGTTCACACTGTAAATGCGCCTTAACTGTATACACATGCCAGACGTAAAAAGCCAAAACTTAATTAGCAATTCATTTTTAATTAACATTTAATAAATTCAATAATAAAAATAAAATGAATAATGGAAAGGGTGTCTACAGCTTTTAATGTAAATGGATTCACATAGAAGAATAGAGCAGGAAAACATACTGAGAATAAACTGCCTGCAAACGCCCCTAGAAAAACCGGATTTGCTGCTGGAGCCGAACAGTTTAGGTGCCTTCAAATGCGGAAGATTCTGTTGCAGATATCTCTGACTGAAATCACTTCCCCTCATCTGAATTGTAGATTGTAAGCTCTTGTGGGCAGGGCTCTCTCTCCTTCTGTGCCAGTTTGTTACTTGACTTGTTAATGCTTAATGTAATGTTCGGTATTATGTATGCACCCCTTATCATATGTACAGCGCCATGGAATGAATGGAAGAATAATATTATTAATAATAATAATAATAATAATAATAATAATAATACTGTATTCATCTCAGACCCATTGAGATGAATAGGTCAGGATTCAGCCTGGATGCTACCGGATGGAAAACCCACTCGTGTGAAAGAGGCCTTAGGCTGGAGCTACGCCTAGACTTTTTGCATCACTACTTATTGATTTTATAGTAACTACTGAGATACATATGCAGTTCAAAATATGCTGCATGCAATCCTGGGCAATGTAGCTGTCACTTGTAGTGCGCAGCTCTAGCCTTACAGTAGCTATACAGTAATTTATATTGATGACCTATCCTCTGTGAGCACTGCGGCCTCTTCCTAGGCCTTGTGACATCACTGTACATCAGTCACACAGCCTAGTTGCAGCTCAGCCCCATTAAGGTGAAAGGGGATGAACTGCAATACCAAAGCACAGCTGCTGTATAATATAGGGCGTTGTGCTTAGAAAACCGCCGGGAGTCGGGGGTGCCGGGGCTCAGACCCCCACCGATGTGATAATGATCACCTATCCTCAGGATAGGTCATCATTATCTTTACCTGGATAACTCCTTTACTATGTGCACACAGTGGATTTTTTCCACAGATTCCAGCATGGATTCCACACTGAAAACTGCACAGCATCAGAGCTGAAATCACTTTCCATTGTTTTCAATGGGTGTATGACTTGCCATTCATAAAGCCAAGGATTATTTAAGTGTGATTTTCCAGATTGTACCAAGAATAAACTTGTCCATTCTTGGTGGAGTGTCCATGCAGACTCCATAGGAAACCATGGTGGGAGTCTGCTTACCGTGTAGCTCTGTTCATTGGGGCTAAACTGCAGTCTTGTCCATAGCACTGAAAGTGAAAAATCAAGGCAGATTTTGACATCATCAATATCTGCCATGTGAACATAGCCTAAAGAAACTGTACATAGCTTCTTTCTTCCAGAAACCATGCTACAAATATCCATGGGTTATGTCTGGTATTGCAACTTCGCATGTAATAATTCTAAAACATCTATTCCTATGGCTTTATGTTGCGTCATTCCTTTATTATTTCTACTAGAAGTTATGAATGAATTGCTATTTGTCTTCAGTAAAGGAACAGAGAGGAGGTGACCAGTTGGGGGCGTGTACCTGCACAGACTCACTCTATCCAAATCAGTGCTGTCATGTTCAGACTGTGCAGGTACACGCCCCCAACTTGTTACCACCCCTCTGTACCCTTACTGCAGACTGCTAGCAATTCATTCATGACTTCTAGTGCAAATAGAAGAAGTAAGGGAAATTACTTACTGGGTGCTGCATGGCGCCTGTTACACAGATCTAACTTATAACTGGGGGGTGTGGGGTAATAACCATTGAGTGCCATCCTCTGCAGTGAGGGAAAGTGCTCCTTCATGAATAGGAGGCAGGGTGGAAATGGAATAAGTGGCCTGTATAACTCGTTTGTTGGCCGATTTGCATCTTTCATCAGAATGAGAGATATACAATTATTGTCAGCACATCTCCCTGTATAATTAGTGATGTGCTGCTGATAATCAATAGAACTGAGGTAGCAATCATTCCTTCCCATTCACTTTGCATCATCCTGTATAATAGACGGAAGCAAACAAGCACCAATGGACATTTTTTTTTTTGCGGTCCCTTGAAATAAAGCAATGAGACAATGCGGCCCCCAGACCAAAAAAAAAAAAAAAAGTTGCGCACCCCTGGCTCTAAAGGATATCTATGGGAAAAAGAAAGGATAACTTAACCTTTGTAAAAAAAAAAACAAAAAAAAAAAACGGAAGTGCTGCTCAGAGCACTGTGCACCTTCAGCTTTCATCTGCTCTGCTCGGCTTTTGAGTGTGTGGCATACGGATGCATAGATAGTATGAGGCAGGGAGGTTTAACCTGCAGCCCTTCAGTTGTTGTAAAACTACAACTCCCACCATGCCTTGCTGCAGGCTGTCTGGGCATGCTGGGAGTTGTAGTTTAGCAACAGCTGGAGGACTGCAGGTTGGGCATCCCTGGTCTATAGTATCTGTAACAACACAATTGAAAAGCTGAGCAGAGATGATGAAGGACACAGGGGCAGAGTGGTCTGAGAAGTGCTTCTCTTCATCAAAGGTTTAAGAATAAAAAGGGTTTTAATATCTTCACTGTGACTGGTTGATGTCGCAGGTCCGACTGTAAAGACAATCCAGTCATGTTCTGTACTGTGTCAGGAGCAGAACTGTCCTGGAGACCTTGTGCCGATCCAAATACACAAGCGTAACAAAACTTACCTACCTGGTTTGAATAGTTGAAATTTATGCGGTTATATTTCATGATTTGGATGTACACAGGAGGGTAATTTATCACACCCCCACTCTAGAATTTTGGCTTCAAAAAGTCACAAAATAAGGCTTTGGATAAAGTTGCCAACGCAGACTGACTTCATATATTCCCCTCCCCATGAAAACACTGCAGAGAAATCTTAAGGGGATTTGTTGCCATCGGAATCCCTCTGTAGCACAGTTTTAGTCTTTTAAAGGGTTCTTATGGTAGGTATCCTTTAAAGGGGTTCTCCAGGAATAATACATTTTTGCCTGCAGCCTTGCTCTAAACAGAAGATTTATACTTACCTGCTCCCTTCCTCTGCACTGCGTCTGCTGTGTCCATTTTTCGATCCCTGCAGTGTCGACACTTGAAGCACCAATCACTGCTGAAGCCAGTCTTTGGCTGCAGAGGTGCAAATGACCATGACCATGCTATGCCAGATGTCAACACTGCAGGGACTGGAACATGGACAAAGTGGAGGTAGCATGGAGGACCGGAGCGGCGAGGGGCAGGTCAGTATAAATCTTCTGTTTAGAGATTCAGACTGTGGGAACTCATTATTCCTAGAGAACCCCTTTCAGAAATAATAGTGCCTTTAGAATAATAGCAAAAATAAAGTATAAAACTAAATAAAGCAATAAAACCAAAACTCATTTTCATTACCTGGCTGTCTCATACTGTTTGACAGTAACAAGCGTGTCTTCAATTGTCTTGTTAACTAGTGTATTTACACTGGAAATAAAAAAGTTGATGGCCCCCAGAAGTGTTTCTCCATTCTTGGCAAGAAGTTTCTGAGTGTCTGCATTGTATCCAAATTCCTCCTAAAATACATCAAAATGTAAAACGTCACAAAGTTTGCAAAAAATGAACAATCCAAGGAACATAACCTATAAAATAAGTACAAGCCATTCCCAAAGCCCTATTAGGGCATGCTGAGCTATTAAAGGGGGTCCTGTGGTTGAGACTCTTCAGATGAAGGACCACAGGCATCCACTGAATTTCAACTATTGGAAATAGTGCATTTATACGGAGATTCCCTTTATGCTTTGTGGTTTATGGCAAGTGGTGTGCTGAAGATTCAGATTAGCAGTCTACTAAAATAGTCCTTGTGTTTTCCTATAGGGTTGAAATAAGGAAATGCCATGTGTATGTCAGTGCAATACAGATGATGGATTACAGATAGACATTAGGGAGATACCTGACACAAGGCTCCCAGATGCCAGGTTCAGCTGAAATGCCAGGAAGGGATGCATGTCAACATTAGTTGCTATTTACTTAAGCATCAGCATCCGTGCTGAAAATAGAACATGAGGCGGCAGATCATGTACGAGCCGGACAGTTGTTATATAAAAGCCAGATCAGAGACAATGATGTCATCAGGACGGTAAGACACTGAATGGGAACAATAACAAGGGGTGGGCTGGCCGGCAATTATACACGATCAAAGGAGCGCTCAAATGTCAAATAAATCATCATCTCATGGAGGGGAAGCAAAACAAGAGAAGGGCTTCAGGTACAACAGCCAGGATGATGCACAAGGCCAGTGAATAGTACTCACATTACTATGGAAACATGCCGAAAAACAGGACATGCACAGCAGGACAATGAGCTATCATGACAAGTGGAAAGTGGGCGAGGATCGCCTAGTCCAGACTACTCATTACATCTGTTCTAGCATCCCTCCCTCCCAGAATATTACCTGCCATCCTGAGCTAATAAGAAGGATAATTTGTCAGCCATGATTTTTGCCTGATGAGCACTGCAGCCCAGGTAAATGAATTCATCTTGGACTACATGAACTCAACCGTATGTATTTTGCGATCCGCAAAAAACATGGATGACGTCCGTGTGACATCTGTGCTGCATCCATTTTTTTTTTGCAGATCCATTGTAACAATGCTTATGTTTGTCTGCAAAACGGACAAGAATAGGACGTGTTCTATATTTTTTGCAGGGCTATGGAACGGACATATGGATGCGGACATTGAAATGAATGGGTCCACATCCTATCCACAAAAAACAAAACAACCAAACAAGGAACGGACATAGAAATAAAATACGTTTGTGTGCATGAGGCCTTAGGGTCCATTCACACGTCCATATGAATGGTTCTGCATCCATTCCGTAATTTTGTGGAATGGATGCAGACCCATTCATTTTGAATTGGATAGCAAAAGATGTCCGCATCCGCACTTCCGTTCCGCGGCCCCGCAAAAAAATAGAACATGTCCTATTCTTGTCTGCAGCCATGGACAAGATAAGGCATTTCTATTGTGCCAGCACATGGCCGGTGTCCGTGTTTTGCGGATCCGCAAAACACATGTGGACGTGTGAATGGACCTTTCAAGCCTGGGCTGCCTCTGGGCAGGGGCCAGAATTAAATAGCTGTTTCGGTATAATGGCACATAGCATGAGCTTACTGATTGGGCCGCTTAATAAATCTCAACATTTTTGGGTAAAATGGCTACATCATGATGGTTACATACAGCAGAACAAGTCAATGCACATAATAGCGTGGTGGCTAGGCTTGTTACACAGTACAGTTGACAAGACACTTGGGAAGGTTAAACTGTACTACATTACAAAGTGATCACATATACCAATATAAAGCTTGTACCAAATATATTTAAGATCCAATCACACATTTTGTTTCCATCTCCACTCAGCCACACACAGCTTAACTTCTCTGCAGATGAAATTTGAATCCAAACAAATAAAAGGAACAGATAACATGTAACCTAATCTCCTTATTTTTTCCTCTAAAAATATAACAGAAAATCAGTGTATTCTTCTCTTAGGCTATAGCCATGTATTCTCTGATGCTAGCGCACGTGAGCCAGGTCGTTTAGGCTTCATAATTTGTCTACACAGTGAGTGTGGTCATTTTGTTGGACGTACACTCTTAGTTACCAATAGTATGAAATAAATCCAGCGGCACCTGTAGTACCAATAGTCCCGGTAGTACTACACATGGTAACACCAGCCAGCTGTACCTCTCTGACTCACAGTGCCAACAGGGAAGGGCGTTTTTGTGGCAGAAGCAATCTTACTGTTTGCTGATACAGTTACAGAAGCGGTGATGTCATTGATACCATTGTACACACATATAGCACCAGGACAGCAATGTTTACCTGGCCAAAAGTCACCTCCAGTACATTGCTACAGCTTTCCAAAGCTCCTGAAAGGCAATTCTGCCTAATTATACCTTAATTCTTCCAGCTCTCTATATTGCTGTGTAATTAGGCACATTTGCCTTTCGGGAGCTTTGGAAAGCTGTCTAACAATACAAGTGGAGGGATGCTGGAGACCAAACTGGGCATAAAGCATACTGATTGCTGCCCTGTTAGTGATAAAAACCACTAGAAAAACCGACCTTTGTTTACGGTGGTGGGAAAGCTGGGCATATGCAGCTGTAATAAGGTATGCTGAATACTAGGTACTGGAATAAATCCCGCAGTAGTCAGTGACATTATTCTATTACTTGGGTGAGCCCCTCTTGTGCTCTATAAGGGCAGCGACAACTGATCTTCCCACCGAGGTGAAAGGTAGCCTCATCGCTGAACACCAGCCCGTCAGTGAATTCTCCTCTTACAATCGGCCCTGCAAGTCAGTGCAACAGTTGCAACTTTTTGATTTGTCATCTGGTTTCATCTCCTGAAGACTTTGTAATCTGTATGGTTCACAACACAGAAGTTTTCATAAAATATGCCATGCCGTGGTTTGTGGTACTTGTAGTTCCATACTAGTCTACCTGGTCAACTATGGTGGACTATGGCTTAAATCCTGTTCACCGTCTTGTCCAAAGCCTTTGGGTGGCCCGGACTTCTCCCATGACATGCTTCACCTAATGCGAAATGCAGTTTCTATTTACCAAATTTATCCTAAAAATCTCACTGAACTGTCACAAGAGACCCGTTCTTTCAATTCCAACACACAAAAAAACGTTTTCTTGTTGCAATGTCACCTGCGGCGTGAATTCCAGTAGGCTGTTATGGGAGAGAACCGAAGGTGCGAAAGCAGCCTCCAACCTGTCCCATTGTGTTATGTTTAAACTAACATGTACTCAAAGTGGCAAATTCATGAAGGCTGTCAAAAAAGTTTGACTTTGTTGTCCATACCGACCAATCACAGCACAGCTTTTATTTTTCAAGAGTAGAATTTGTTTATTATATATAAAAGTATATACATACATGCATGCATACAGGATAGTTTTAATAAAACTAGCAAGGTTGGGTTTGAAAAAATCTGTTGGAAAACTAGAAAGGTGCTTGACGCTCTTACCTACCCTACAATAAAGGGGCTAAAATGGTCCCTATAATCAGAGCCTCCTGAAGTCTTTTGCTGCATGTAGTATATTAATATATTTTTGTAACAAGTTAAAACAAAATCCATAAAACTGTAAAAGCTTGTAAACTGGTTCAACAAGGAAATAAATTCATCTCATTTAATTGCTTTCAAGGAAAGTGACTAGAATCAAGAGAGACTGTCTTGTTGGCCTCTGCCACATTTTATATAATCAAAGCATTGGAAACGTGCAGTAAAGTACAGTACAAACAGATCTGCAAGACTGAAAACACACTGTACTGGAAAGTTACGCAACAATGTTATATAAGAAAACATGCTGATAGAACCCACAAATGTCATCGATGAGTACGGGTACAGGGTGTGTAGACGTATTTATGATATATGGAGAGAGTTTTTTTTTTTTTTGATTCGATAAGTACTTTTGGGCTAGGGCTACACCTAGACTTTAGCTGGAATGAGTTCATTACTAGAGATACATCGCTGCTAAATTACCAAGAGAATTCCAAATGATTTTCATGTTCTCTACGAAGGATAAAAGGAGCCACCACTTCTTAGGCTAGGACAATAACCAGAGTTAGCCGAATGAGTATGGCTAGTTTCACATTAGCGCTAGTGATCTGCGTTCCAGCATTGCCGGAAGCTTGTAAGTCTCCGTCCGGCCCCATTAACTATAATGGGGACTGGCGGAGATATGGCCACTTTCTGGCAAATGTTAAGAATCGTCCGGTTTTCTGCACAATATTGGGCTTGAGAAATGTCTCCCCAAACTTACAATATATAACCTGAAGTGGTAAGCCACAGAGGTGGCAACCACTTCACGGAGCTGCAAGGGGAGGTTTCTTCTCCACTTTGACACAGACCAGTCATAGCAGACAGCATCAGAAGGGCCTGCTCGAGCACGATATCGCTACATTCACCTGGATACTAACCTCAGCCAGGACATGTTCTCACTCCAACCAGAGTTAGACTTCACTGCTACAGCCACACAAAGGAACCTGATTAAGAAGATGTCCTGGATGAAGGTAGTAGATGGCACAGGCTCACGAGATTTGCTATAGCTTATGAGATCAGGCTCCAGCAGCCCACTCTAACACAAATGCCTAATGATGAAGGGTCTTTTGTGCCATATTTTCATCTTTAGGATTTCTGCATTCTAATGGTGATATAACTGGTTGCCCCATCCAGGACAGATAGAGGGGGTTTTCTTATGGTAACAAACAAGATATGAAAATGATACTGCTCTACCATTGTTGTATTTTTTATTCTGCTTTTTTGTTATTCAAGTTGATTTTGTTTTCAAGAAAATTTCCAAAATCAACTTTAAGCACCAATCCAGTTCTGAAGTCACTTTGAGTAGCTCACATAATATAAGCCACCCATAAATTACCCTATTTTAGAAACTACACCCACCGAACTATTCAGAACTGTTGTTAACAGTTTAAGTATTTCCCAGAAATTAAAGCAAAATGAAAGTGATATTTCAAAATCTCACGTTTTTTTTCACAGATTTTCCATTTTAATCTATTTTACCTGCAACAAATCAAAGGTTAAAGGGGTTTTCCGGGATTTTGCTACTGATGACCTAGCCTCAGGAGCGCCAGTACCTTTTCAAACAGCCGATCGGCAGGGGTCCCGGGTGTCGGACCTCCACCGATCAGATACTGATGACCTATCCTGAGGAAGGCAGTGAAAAGGCCCAAACTTTCTTTTTCACAAGTGATAACAGGAGAATATCCCCCACCACAATTTGCTACCCCTTTTCTTCTGAACACAGTAACAACCCATTTGTGGTCATAAACTGCTGTTTGGGGATACGCCAAGGCTCAGAAGGGAAGGACTGGCATCTGGATTTTCTATCATGGAATTTCCTGAATGATTTTTATTTTTTTGTTGACTTTGCTGTGCGAGGGCTTATTTTTTGCAGGACAAGCTGTAGTTTTTATTGGCACCCGTTTTGGGATACGTTTGGCTTTGTTTGGCATTTTTTGGGAGGTGAGGTGTGCAGAAATTGAAATTTTGTCAGTTTTTATTTTTTAGGAGTGGTTCACCATGTGGTATATATGATAGAAGTTTATTCTGCAGGTTGTTATAATTATGGCGATAACAAATTTAGATAGTTTTACTACTTTTGCATAATAAAATCCTTTTTATTACAAATCTATATATCGATTTTCATCCATAACATTTTTTTTTCTGCCAACATAGATGTCTGGGGGCTTGTTTTTTGCAGGACAGATTGTACTTTTTATCAGTACCATTTTCGGGTACATAAAACTTTTTCATGACTTGAATTCGTGACGGAGGTGGCAATACCAAATATTTTGATTTTTTTTTTTTTTTACACAACAAGAGCATTTTTAGAAAAAAAAAAATCATTTTTTTATTGCCATTTGGGGGAAGGCTCCTTTTTTGTGGGACGAGGTGACATTTTTATTGGCACCATTTTGGGGTACATACGACTTTGATTGCTTGATTTTTTTTGGAACTGAGGTGACTAAAACAGCCGTTTTGGCACAATTTTTTTTTTTTACTCAGTCCACTTGATGGGGTAGATCAAGTGATATTTTTATAGAGCTGGTTGTTACGATCGCGGTGATATCAAATGTTTATTTTATAAATTTTCTATTTTTAAAACAATTGGGGATAAAAATTGGTGCTTTTTTTGTACATGTGAAACCTTTATATTTTTTTTATACAAAACTTTATTATTTGTATTTTTTTATTTGACACTTTTACACTAAGTGGTTAAACGGAGGACAAGGGGCTTCATTCTTGTGATCTAGAACAGTTATCCTCCATCCGTAACTTGTCCTAACCAGAATACCCTTTCAACTTGCATTTTTAATTTGTTTTCTTTCCATGTGATATTACATAATGAAAATAATAGCAACAAATTTAAGGGAAATCACAGTGGAAGCAAGAAGCCCAAATTTCTTATACTTACATGTAACTCTAAAGACTTTAAGCTGAGGTCTGCAAATGCGTCTCCCAATTGCCTCTGGGTCTGCACCATCTGATAAAGCTGTGAGGAGAGCGTCTGTGCCAGCTTTAATATATGCTCATACTTCTTCTTGTTGTCTCTCAGAATTTCTATCTGTGCTTCCAATTCCAGGTCAACTGTTCTTGAGCCACGTCCTAGCTTCTCGGAGAGAATCTGCCTGGTGCACTGTAGGGGTACAGATATTTATAATTCAGAGAGATAAGGAACCTATTACAATTTCAATCAGTTTTACACAGTTCACATAGTAGATGACATTTAAGGGTGTATTAGACACCCCGATGCTGCAAGCGATTGTCAGGAAGTAAGCGTTCCCTACCGCCAGTCGCCATATAGCTAGTAGAGGACACAGTTGATATTACATGCAGCAATCTCCTCCGCAGGATGTGGAGGAAGCGATCACATTTTCCACAGACAGCACACGTACCCATTGATTTAAATGTGTCTGTTCACATTTCAGGATTTTTTTTTTATTGACCATGGATCAGTAAAAAAAATAAATAAAAAATAAAACAAAAATCACAGGGACATGCACTACTTTGATCCGTGATGTGAACCAAGCATGCCCATTGAAGTCTATGGGTCTGTGAAAATCACTGACACACAATCCCTGTTGCGTTCGTGTTGCATCCGTTTTTCACTAAAGACTAACAGGAGATTCTTTGGAAATTAATTTTCAGCTGAGTAAGGTTAGTGAATTACGGATGACACACGGACCAACCATGGATCCTTCACAGACATCTTCACGGGTAAAACATGTACGCTTTTTTTTCCACCGAGTTGAAAAACACTGACACGGAAATGTGAACGAGGCTTTAGACTGGCAGATGATCGCTAACGAGCTTTACTACAAACGCTCGTTAGCAGTTATCGGGCAGAAAATATGTTGGTCTTATATATCCTTTAGCTGCAACATGTACTTGTAGTACTTACGGTAATAGTAGTAGATTTAAAGAGGACTCATCTCTCCTGACAAATCTGCTTTAATAAATATGTTCCCCATAATATAACAATACTTTTTCAGTAACAACCCATTTGTGGTCATAAACTGCTGTTTGGGGATACGCCAGGGCTCAGAAGGGTAATAGTAGTAGTTGCAGCAATCAAAATTGCGGAATAGATGGGGCCGGCTCCTTTGCAGCATGTCCTATAGTTGTCCGTGCGCACCGACAAGTATAGGCATTTTGAATGGGGCCGCCCGGCGTGTGTTTTACCGAGCGTGCGGAACACACGTCGGGCGGCCCCCGTATTTTTAAATAAACAAAACGGCCCCTTACTCTGCTATTCCTACTAGAAATGTGTGATGAGTAAATAACCAAATGGGCCATTCCTATCAGTGATTGATAATCGTCAGTGTATAAGAGTATATACATAGGCAGCTGTCATTTGTTGATAAGATGGCCCACTTGGGTAACTAAGCCCAGAATGTGCAGAAATGTAAGTGTACAAATTGAGGAATTTATCACTGGAAGTGTATTTGAGGTTAGTTCTTACACTGGAGTTGCTATGTACGACTGCACCAAACTTATGAATATGGCACATGGTAATAACGTTCATCACAAATGCAATATGACTGCACCCATTTCAGTGAAAGTGCACCTGGGGATGCCTGGCGTGGATTTCCGTCTTTTTTTAAAAAGTTGCAAATGATAATTGAGATGAAAACGTGATCTACAAGGAAAACACACCCAAATTCTCACTCCACCTCCACCTTTTTCTGACATTTTAATGCCAAAAACTGGCGTCATACATTTGAAATATATATATATATATATATATATATATATATATATATATATAGTGCAAAAACACTCTTCTGGTATCTGTCAATATAATGGGGCCGATGGGTCCATTAAATGTCTGAGCCAGGAGCTTTCCTGACACATGTTAAAAAAAACACTGCAGGAAGGTGAACAGTATGGGGTCTTCAGGCTATTGATGTAAATAAGAGTGTCCCCATTCACTGACAGCAAACAGAATACTTTCACTTTTATACAAGCGTATTAGGGTATATTCACACGCAGCAAATTTTCTTCTGGTGAAAATCAGTTCCAAACATCTGAAGGCGGTTGTTTCTGCTTCATGTACCTGAATGTCTGCAAGCCCTATTCAGATAATGCTATGACAAATGTCATGTGCGATCATAGTTCTTAAAGGGGTTGTCCAGGATCTTTCAACCAGATCTCCTCCATAGAAAAACTGAAGGATATGTTGACCGTGCAAACAACGGAGAAAGCCGGAGAGGATGATGCCTCCTACTTCCTGCCCATGTAACTTATATGGGCGGAGAGGAAACCAGGAGGAAACCGAAAGATGCAGAAGAAAGGCAATGGCCATGACATGAAATGTCAAAAAGGGTCATGTAACTGGACTCCAGATCTGGAGATGGTATATCAGTAATGAACGAATTTACACCAATAAAGAGACATCTACAAATATAGGGAGCAGGTTGCAATGCTGTACATACCTTGTATGTATTTAAACTCCATCTTCTCACCAGTTCTAGTTTTTCAATAGCAGTACTTCTTGGTTCTTCAGCGAGGACAACTGGGCCACTTCTCTGCTGTATCATCTGCCCTTCAGCTGTGGAAGCAAACGACATAAGGACAATAAATAAGTGTCTCAAGGCTCATTAATACTCTATCTGAACTGTACAGGTTAAGCACTCTGTGCAAAGAATCAGAGTTATATACTTATAACCGTCCTTATACTTGGAAAAAAACAGGCATTTACGCCAGCCCCGTATCGACTGCCATATAGTGTTTTTACAGTGGTCATTCAACTGACTTTTGATGCATCGCACTGCATTGATCAGAGATCAATAAAGTTTACTCATGATATTTAGCCCCTTTGATGCCACAGTTAATACTGAACACAGCATCTAAGGTGTGTGACAGGGGGAGTAAGATCCCTCAAATTTGACAGAGGGGGGTACAGATCACTCTGTAAACCACAACGCAAATGGGGAGAGGGAGATGCTTTATTAGGGCAGCTGGGGACTAACAGGGTCCCCTGGTCTGTAATATGCACCAGCCATGACCTGACCTAAAAAAATGCTTATTCGTCTACTACTACAAAGCCATACATTGCAAAAGCATTATAGAAGTGATCACGGTGGACACACACACAAAAAAAAAAATTACCTTTTCAGGACCGGTGCATTTTATGTTTTTGCATTTACATTTTTTACTCCAGGCCTATAGTTTTATGGGTTTCATTTTTATGGCTTTCACTATGCGGTAAAGCTAACCTGTTCCCTTCATTCTCCAGTTTAGTACGATTACAGCAATACCACATTTTTAAAGAGGGTTTGTTTCTTCAGAGATAACAGACTATTGCAAACAACTAATGGCTTCCCCAATCTCTGTGCAAAAAAGCCTTTTGTGCCGTGGGAGCACCAATGTCTGCGGTTTAAAACATTAGAAACCTGGTGGTTATGGAACATGCTGTGCTCAGAAGTACTTCTGCCGCATATTTATGGTGAGTGGTCAGGAAGGGGAGAAAGGGGTATTCTGGTTGTTAGGGGATAACTCTTAGATCCCTACCGATCTCGAGAGGCAGGTCGCACATACACTTGGCCGCTCCATTAGTTTCTATGGGAGTGTCGGAGATGGCCATTTATATGGCTCATCTATCTCTGGAATGCCCATAGAGATGAATGGAGTAGACGCGAGCATGCTAGACCGGTCGCTGTGTCCCAATCTCACGATCAGTGGGGGGTCCCAGCAGTAGGAGACTCCCACCGATCTAACAAGAGATTATATATAGATTATAGATATAATATATATATATATAGTAACAAACCTCAGAATAAAGTAAACTTGTTGTTTTTACCACATTGTAAACAGCAGAAAAATAAAAATGTTAAATTATATGAAATATATATATATATATATATATATATATATATATATATATATTAAAAGAAAATTTAATTATATGTACCTGCAAAAGAAACAAACCTACTTGACACACAAACCCTATCTATATAGCTATATCAATGGAAAAGTAACTTATGGCCTCTTGAAAAGAGGCAAAACACAAAACAAGACTACTGTTGAAATCTGGCAGGCTGTTCTGGCAGAGGAACAGCCTGCTGGTGTTCACCATATCCGGATAATGCCACATGGGAGACTTTTTGTGTGGTCGAAAGCTGGCATTTATGCAGAAAGCAGCTGAATCCCATTTTAGTCGGTCCAGCTATGCTATATACGGTGAACTCTGGCAGTTTGTTTCTCTGCTGGTACAGCCTGCTAACTTTCAAAACGCAGATGTGAAAGTAGCCTTAGGTTCAAAACACATGGAGGATTAAGGGTTTTAAAAAAATAAAAAAAAAAACAAAAAAAAACAAAAACAAAAAACAAACAAAAAAAAAACAACAAAAAAACAAAACAAAAAAAAAACACACAAAAAAAGCGGAATTCCACCTTTAGTCAGGAAATGACCACCAATTCCCAAGATCTCTGAGACAGGAAAATAATTCAGTCAGCACTGGAGGGGGCTCAGCAGTTTTACAAAAATGCACACCTCGTTTGTTCTGGGAACTTGTCCTGATCCAGCTCACAGACCACCACTCATATCTTACCGCTACCAATATATTCCAGTGGACTCTTAGAAGATGTAACTAAATGGCACAAAATACTTTAAATAAGAAAAATCGAACATGCATTCACCTTACTTGATCAAAAGGCATATATTTATCCCCCCAGCCCAGGTATTAAGGTTATTATATCCTGTTATGTCATTAGTACAAATTAACAGGAAACAGTCATCAATATAACCGCCAGCAAACACAGATAAATAAGCTGTAATTGTACTATCATGATTTATTTTCCAGAAGCACTTCATAAAGCAACATCACCTTGCTCAATGCATACACCTCTCATTACAAGGTGTATCCACCACTTATGGCCTCCACAAAAGCCCCATCCATGGACCAGTTCTTGACGGAGCTACCACGCAGAGTTAACGTGTCATATTCTATTGCTAAAAATGACAAGTTGCTTGTGCATGAGGATTCTCCTCTCCTGTTCACAACTAGGATCTAGGGAGGCGTTCTTCACCCCTAATGACGTTACCGACATATTACAGTGGAGTATGTATTGCAGAAAGTGATGTTGCTTTTAGACATATAGAGATTAAAAATTAATATTTGAGATTATTTGCATGACATGAAAGCGCACAAATCTGAGAAGAATAATCAGGATGTTATCAGGGAAGTAAGGGGGTTAGTGCAGCAGCAGCAGCTCCAGGGGGTTATCCAGCTTTTTGCAGTACCTGACGGAACAATGAAATCATCTCCTTGTCCGGCCAGTCTGCTAGCTGCTGTGCTGCTGGGGGAAATGACTGGAGACCTGGGTGTGGAGAAGGATCCTGGAGAAGAGTACAAATTGCATGGAAATTAACATCGTTAATACATACATTTGTAACATATGAAAGAAAATCATTAAACCGGGCTGTGAAATGTTACTAAATAACTGCATGTTGTGAAAAAACAGAACTTGCAGAAGGACCCTAAAGGCTCTTTATCACGGGCTCATGTTCATAAGAACATTCATTCCTAATCAGTTGACTCTATTGTTAGTAGCACATCTCCCTGTGGAAACAGGGGACATGAAAACTAGAGGGTGCCAACCTTAAGATCATTCATCCCCATACAATACGAAGACCAGTACATTAAAATGTACTAAAATAGATCGCAGGCGACCAGTGTTTGTCTACTGGCAGATTTGCTCAAGCAAATGGACCTGGGCCAACTACACCGTTAGGCTTCATGCACACTGCGGTTTCTGCGTTTCGGTCAGCAAAGAACGGATCTGCAAAGTATGGACACCTTCTATGTGTATTCCGCTCTTTTCTCACTCCCTCCAACAGAAAGCGCTATTCTTGTGCCCGATGTGGACAAGAATAGGACATGTTCTATAATCTGAGGGACATCTACGGATCACAAATAATAAAAATATGTTCATGGCGCCATTGAAATTAATTCCTGACCAATCAAAGGTCACTTTCCGAACTAGAGCTAATCAACAATTACTGAATTTTAGTTTATACTATCTCGAATTAATGTATGCATTGCCTTAAAGGGGTTCTCTGGGCTTTTATTATTAATGACGTATCCTCAGGTCTGACACCCAGCACCCCCGTCGATCAGCTGTATGAAGAGAAGGCCACAGACATAGCAGCGGGTAGAAGGCACGTGCAAACCTTCATACACCTGATCGGCAGGGGTGCCAGGTGTCGGATCTCCACCAATCCGATATTGATGACCTATCCTGAGGATAGGCCATTAATATTAAGAGCCCCGAGAACCCCTTTAAAAGGTTTTTCCAAGTTAGGTTTTTAATGGGCACCTGCAGAGATGTCAATCACTGGCCTCAGCGGTATACAGCAAGAGCAGAGGCGCTGGATCAGAGGCAGTTGGGAAGTTAACTTTTTTTTTTTATTATAATTTTATCAATGTTCCTACAGTTTCCCAGTTAAAAACCCAACCCCATTAAGTTTGCGTAAATGCTGTAAAATGAGACCCTGGGTGCTATATACAAAGCCAGTTACAAGTTAGTGATTTTATTCTGCCTTTCCGCTGCTTTCTAATCCAGCCTGATCAATGTGAATCATCCACATTCCCAACAGGGGAGAGGATTATTTTCTTACTGCTACTCATTGCTTAATGATCTGGGCTGTAACCTGCCTTACAACTAGACCACGACATAGAGTGTATTTATGGGTGACTTAGGCTACTTTCACACTAGCGTTAGTACGGATCCGGCGGGGAAAGGGACCCCTATGACGGAGCTCAATACCGGAATATATAAACGCTAGTGTGAAACTAGCCTTAGATCAGGCTTCTCAGTTTATTATATTCGTATAAACTTCATTACAATGAGAAGTGAAAAGAGGCTTTGAAAGCCGCCTAAAGATAAATTCTTTAAACTACATTATATCTTTCAATATGAATTATATTTGGATCCTCCACTAGCAGATACGTATTCTGTATCACACTAATAACAGATAGTACACAGGCCATAGACAATAGATTCGGGTGTTAAATGGGTTGTCTTACTACAGCAAATGGAATTTATCATGTAGAGAAAGTTAATACAAGGCACTTACTAATGTATTGTGACTGTCCATATTACTTCCTTTACTGCCTGGATTCATTTGTCCATCACATTATACACTGCTCGTTTCCACAGTTACGACCACCCTGCAATCTACCAGCAGTGGCCATGCCTGTATACTATAGAAAAAAGTGCCAGCTGCTCTAGTGGCCGGGACTGTGGTAGTGTACATAGGCCGGTGCTTTTTCCTATAATCTACAAGCACGGCCAGTGCTGGTAGACTGCAGGTTGGTCATAACCATGGAAACAAGCAGTGTATAATGTGATGGAAAAATGAATCCAGCCAGCAAAGGAAGCAATATGGACAATCACAATACATTAGTAAGTGGCTTGTAAGAACTTTCTCTACATCATAAATGCCATTTGCTGAAGTGACACAACCCCTTTAAGCTGTCCATACACCCATCCCCCCCCAAAAAAAATATAAACTATTATTGAATATATTAAAACATATTTTTTCTCAAAAATGCGGGCACATAAGAACATGAGACCAACACAGATGCCTTCAGCTGCCAAGCACACGTGCAACAGATCAGCCAGGTTCATAGGTACAAAGTTGCTGACAGATGCCCTTTAATTAGAAATTAGACTCACATGACCTCAGTGCTCACATGACTTTAGCCCATGTAGAGTAGCTTTGTTACTTAAAGTGAACCTGTGGCGTTGAACATGGCGTCTGAGCTGCAGGCAGCATGTTACAGAGCAGAAGGAGCTGAGCAGATTGATATATAATGTGGGAAACAATTCAGTACAAGTTATAGTTGATGAATTGGAATTCCTACTCATAAGTTGCCTCCCAACATCATCTGTTGAGGGAGAGCCAGCAGCTCCCGGTACACATTAGATGTTGTGGGTTAGGGCTGATTCACACGACCATGATCACCCCCGGAAACCAGGGCTGTGGAGTCGGTGTCCCTTTTGGTGGAGTCGGTATAAAATGGACTGACTCCACAAATATATAATACATTGGTACAGTTAGTTCAATGCAGTATGTGCTGAATAGGTTTTCATAAGAATTTGGGAAAATGATGAAATGTCCTATTAATGTCCGTTCTATTCCTGATCTAAGGATCTAGGCTTTTAGTTGAGATGAATGTGTGCTGCCCTTTATGTAGATGCTCAGTAGTGAAGCTCCTCCGCTACAGATCAGAGGAAAAAGGCACTGGGAAGGAATGGCTGCACTCATCTCAGAGCTACTAGAGAAAACAGGGTTAAAGAGGTTTTCTCACTAGTTACAAAGATTAGCTTTCAACATAAAGGGACAGTTAAAAAAAAGACATTTTCTAAATACATTGGTCAGTCATGAACTATAGACAGTTCAGCAGGTCTCTCATAGCACACAGGTTTCTATGGTAACCTGCAGACTAGAAAGACTGTTATCTGATTGGCTGAGAACAACAGTGACCTCACTCCCACGAAATGATGGGACTGAGTGATTACCTGCAGTTAGCAAAAAATCCAAGTTTTGTGAGGAATGATCAGCTTTACCTGTAATTATGTTAGAGATCAAAATCTCCTGCTCTGTTAGAGTAAGTTAATATATGCTAATAACTGTTGGAGACTCACCCACAGCCTCAGGAGACAGAGTGAGTGCAAACTGCCTGTCAGCCAGTGAATCAACGTGGTGAGAAAACCCCTTTAAGACAAGTACTTCTTAGTATATCTAAACTTTCAATAAACTGTGCATAAATCAATTGTCCAGTGCATGTTCTCTTTGTATGCTTTCCTCTGAGCTCATGTTTGGAGAGTTTAGCTGCTCTGATGGCTTCTTTATGCTATACCTAGAATATAAGGGGGGAAATACAGAAACACACATGTGAAATGGTACTATAGGTGTAGAAGCGATTGACAAGCCTTTGTTATCTAGCAGTGCTAGTAGTGTCACTTTCTAGACTGTGAAGCAGTATGATGTAAAACACCTAGGGCCTTTATGGATGAAAACTGTCCTTTAGAAACCAATCAGAGCTCCCCTTTCATTTCATATTGTGCTCTGGAGAAATGAAAGGGGAGCTCTGATTGGGTGCTATGCTTTTCTTTGCTTTTCTTTGCTATAACAAAGAAAGTCTTAGACCTAAACAGTTTTCATACATCAGGCCCTTAGTGAGCTGTACCCGCAGAAAAGCCTGATAATGAAAGTTCAGAGTAAAGATAACTAGTAAAACATATATTACAGACATATCTGTACTATTGATTTATGCAAAGTTTGTTTAAAGTTATCGCTTAAACATGCGCCATGTATGAGGGAGTCGCAGTGGGAGTTGGAGTTAGAGGAAATTGAAGAGTCGGGGCTTTGGCTTACCGACTCCACAGCCCTGCTGGAAACACAGACTGAGTGCGGGCAGCATCTCCCGGAACCACCACAGTTCTACTGAGCCAAACTGACTGTATCATAGTAACGTGAGTAGACTACCATAGCCCCAGGATTAGATTGAGGCTAAATATCATAAATTACAGACTGCATTTCCTGGGCCAATCTTAGTCACGTGAATCAGTCCTTAGGTCAACAATACCCTAATGTCAGATTTTTGGTGCAAGAAAACCGACAAGTTTCCAAGTCGACTTGGGATACTAAAATGTAGTCTCAGTAAAGAGGGTTTCCTGTGTCTGATCAGTTCTAGGTATCAGCCATGGGAGGATGCAGACAGCAGTTTTGTGAGCTGGAATAGATACCCTCACCATGATCTTGGTTTAACTCAGTGGCCTCCAACTGATAGTGGACCGGCTGGAGTTTACATATTTTTAACAGCTGGAGAGCAGAAGATTCAAGACCACTGGTTCATCCATAGTTTTATCTCCTACTCTGATGGGAACTGACCTCCATGAATGGATGAATGAATATCAGCAGTCTGCCTTTCAAGGTTTATTTACCCTTCCTACAAATTATGTACTAGTAATAATATGGTTCTGATGATCACAGATCATTGTACTCGTACAATCAACGCGGGAGACCAGTTGTAACCGACAGACACACGCTTAATGTTATGGCCACTGGCCAAGTCACAAATAGAAAAAAAAACTGCTAATAAACTTTTTATTTAAAAAATGTCACAAAAACAAATACAAATGGGTTTTCCAGTCTTTAAAAATGATGTGTGAATTGTATATGCAGTAGTATAGGTCCCTTATTAATCCATGGCCTCTGACAACATGGTCATCTCTCCTCTCCCTAATGTACAGGAAGTCACACATCACACACCTCCTATCTCCACTGCTATTCCATTGTCAGTTTACTACTGCTGTAAGGGGAAGATGTTAGCTGAAGAGGAATCCTTATGATAATAGTAAGTGTAGAATTGGGATGACAGTTTGACAGTATACTGTTTTGATAGGCCTAGATAAAGATGTCCACAGAGTGCTGCACTGATTAGTGTAATGTAATGCATCACTACAGGGGGCTCTCTCTGGTCACAGTGATTAGTGATGTAGTCATCTAGTACTGCCTTTAATAGTGCTTTCCTTTAAATACAATTTACAGAATGATCTGGAAACGTGTCTTGTGCTAGCTGAACATATTAGATAAGACTATATCAGTGTGGCATTGTTAGCTGGTGTGTGGCGCCCACTGCATACCTTCACTCAAATAGCCATGATTTTAGATAGTCTTGCCATCTTCCAAAGATGGAGACAAGTGCATAAACACTGACTCAATTAAATTCATAAAAATCCATTTTACGCAAATTGTACAAGCTTAAATGTAATACCATATTAAAACTTCACTCCAACAACGTCTGCCTTTGGATTCTAAGGATAAGCCAACCACGTCATCATCCATCATTAAAGAGTAAAATGAATGTGAATAAACATGAAAGAAAAATGCTCAGGATTAGAAAACATGGCTGCTTTCTTCTAGAAGCACTGCAACACCCGTCCATGTGATGTATTTGGTATTGCACACCCCGCACAACCTGTGGAAAGGAGTGCCATCTTGAACAATCTATTTAATTATTGACCACATGAAAGATATTGGCACAGTCTAACAATACCTTTTAAAATGTGGCAGCTGAGGAGATCAGCAGATCGCCCCATTCAACCCTGGGAAACAGCTGAGGAAGGCACAGCAATCCAGGGGAAATGTAATATTACATGGTAGCAATTCAGAAGTAATACAAGGATTGCTTGAAGCCACCAGAACAGGACCCAGGAGGGTCGCGAGCAGAGGAAACCCTTCTATGAATTTAATATGGACTAATGGGCATATGTACAGGAGTTGTCTTCACAAAACAATTCCTTTAAAGAAGAACTCCCGCAAAAATGTTTATTCCATGTCCTGCTAGAAATGTACATGATGTAATCTGTAGTGAATGTCATTTTCTTACCAGTGTCTGTATTTTTTTATCATTCTGAAGTTTCTGATCTGTGTCATGTGGCTAGGAATTAGACCCACTAACTCACACAGAGACTTGTGTGTGGACAGGAAGTCTAATTTTCTATGCATTCCTATGGGAGCCTCACTTTCAGTCTCATAGGAATGAATAGAGTAGTTACTGGCTTTCTGTCCTGGGTCAGTTGGAGGTCAGGGAGTTGGTCACATGACCCAGCTACAATAAGAAGAGAGGTTATTACTCACAATTACATTCTCTGATAAGAAGATGGCCTTCACTATAGATTATATCATGCACCTTTCTAACAGGTCAGAGAATAAAAATTTTTGCGGGAGTTCTTCTTTAAGCCTAGTTTCAGATCTGGAGATCTGGCAGGCTGTCCCAGCAGGGACAGCCTGCTGGAGCTCTCTGGATCCAGCATTGCCGGACACTGCCTGAATGCCCGTAACCTGGCAAATATATTGAGAAGCGGCCAGAAAAACACCGGTTTTTGTCCAGCCTATTCTCGGCATATTTACCGGGTTGCAGCCAGATCTACACTGGTCCCCATTATAGTTAATGGGGCTGGTGAGAAATTAGGCTGTGTCTGGCAATGTTGGATCTCTTTAGAGCTAGTGTGAAGCTAGCCTAAGAATGAGCACCAAGACACCAGATGTCTTCTTTTGATAAACACAAAGCCCACAAAAGCCCTCTAGCATCCAGACACAAGCAGTTTAGACCATGGTACATGGAAATCTGCCCTAATGCTCCTAAAGAGGACCTGCCACCTCTCTTGAAATGTCTCTTTTAGTAACTACTTGCATTCCCCATGTAATAACAATTCTGAAGCATCTATTCTTATGACCCTGTGCTATGCCATTCTTCTATTATTCCTGCTAGAAGTTTACAAATTAATTATCAGCATTCTGCAGTAAAGGTACTGCTAGGTGTTACCTATAGATGGCATGTCTGACTCTGTCCAATCAGAGCTACTGGTGTCAGACTGAGCATGGACACACTTCCTACTGGTAACACCCATCTGTACCTTTGCTGCAAGCAATTCATTCATAACGTCTAGAAGAAATAATAAAGGAATGGCACAACATACAGTCATAAGTATAGACGCTCCAGAATCGTTATTACATCGAGAATGCAAGTAGTTACTAAAAGAGGTCACAAGTCCCATTAAAGAAGCCATGTCAGCATGAACAACCCTAGTAACTGAGACATACTGTCTGGTAGGGCTCATCATGCTGGTGATAAAACAATACCTCTCTTTTGTCTGTATACTAAACAGCTGCAGAGATATGTTTTTTATTCATATACAAATGAGCAAGTTGGAGCACCAGGAGGTGGGCTAAATCCTTTGAGTACTGCTTTGTAACACCCCCTGTGCTCTGCACTGTTCCCCCTCCCTATGATTGGCAGGGCTAGACATGCTGAGGGCAGAGCTGTATCCTAGCATCTACATATCATATACACCATGTACTTTAGCTTTATACTGAGATATGCTCAGAAAGCTAATCTACATATTACTGCTTTATTCACAAGCACAATATGTTAAGCATGCAAACAAAAGAAAGGTACTGTTTTAATCAGCATGATGAGCCCTACCAGGCAGTATGGCT
This sequence comes from Rhinella marina, assembly GCA_900303285.1. NCBI lineage: Eukaryota > Metazoa > Chordata > Amphibia > Anura > Bufonidae > Rhinella > Rhinella marina. Next base: position 124,356 of record ONZH01015320.1, read on the forward strand.
GGTTTAACAGGCCATACACAATTGGTCCACGCGTTTTTTTTTCTTCTTCTGGTTTTAATAGTTTTTTTTGTAGATGGTAGCTGAATGTCTACGGGAATTATGAAATTTTTTTTTTTTTGGCTTCTGCAATTTTGGTGTTTCTGTCATTAGTTTAAAAACAAAGTATGTCAAAGCTCTGGCATTTTGACATCTTATCTATAGAGAATAAAATTCCAGAAAAAAAAAAAAAAAAAAAAAACAGGGTTCACTCACTTCACGCTATAAAAATGTGATGTGCGGAAAAATGTGAGCGGTTTCTATGGCTTCTTTTAGTCAATAAAAAAACATCAGAGCAAATTTGTGTGTATAGGGGTCCTTAACACCTACTGAGCGCCACTCAGATGTGATCAGAATGTCTTATGTGAAGTGCATCGCAAGTCTATAGAATGAAATCACTGCTCATGAGATACACAAACGGAATAGACTCATAAGTAAGTATAATAAATACATAACCATGGCAACTACAGCTCATTTTTTATATATCTTATGGGACCCTCCTGCAAGAATGTTGTTGGGAAGCAAAGACATAGCAGCTGCATTACGAAACCCACATGGAAGTCAAAACATCAAGAAAAAGACTGGAATCTTCCAGAGCTTCTGTGCAGGAAGCTGAAAACATGAAGTTTCTTCCTGACTTTCTCAGTCCATTAGTAATGTGATAATAACTGCGCTGTGGTTTTTTTTCCATGATGCACACATCAGACAGGTAATTCTAATGTGTCATGATATTAACAAATTCAATTACAAGGGCATATAGTAGCTGGAGGCATGGAACATTTAGAATAAACACAATGAGGTCTTTTATTGGCATGAATAATCTAAGCGTTGATTTAAAAAAAAAAATTCTACATAACCAGAATTACCCATTAAAGCAGTGGATGAAAAGAGGCTAATACTGTGCAACAACTGGTTTAAGTATTGTAAGAGAAACCAACAGGCAAAGAATGGCATGCTTAAAGGGAATCTTACCACATACCAGCCTGTGGAGATGTGCACTTGATAGTAGATTGTAACGCTTATTTCCCCCAACCTGAACTGCTGCTCCATCAGATCGAGGGAATGTGACCTCTGTTCTTGGGATCTGCGGGAGTCGCAGTGGTCAGACCCCCAGCCATCAGCTAGTTATCCCCTATCCTGCGGACAGTGGATAACCTGCAATCCTAACACAACCCCTTTTAGGGTCCATTCACACGACTGTTTTTCTAGGTCTGCAATTTGCGAAACAGGTGTGGACCCATTCACCCCTCAAAAAAGATAGAGCACGTCCTATTCTTGTCTTGTACTCTGTAATTTGTGCAAAAATCTTACGGTCGTGTGAATGGACCCTTTAGGCCAGTGGTGGCTAACCTATGGCACGGGTGGCAGAGGCGGCACTCAGAGCCCTCTCTGTAGGCACCCACACCCTGGAAAAAGTCTATGATATACCAATATGCCTTAGAATTTTCCTGCCATTCATCAGCGCAGGGCGCGCTATGAACAGCACAAGCAGCACACTGACTGTAGGCAGGTTATTATATCTAAATGATAAAGTACATGGAAGATATACTATATTGGATGGTAGTATTCAGGGTAAGGTCCCATTCACACGACCGCATTTTTTGCGGATCCGCAATACTACGGCCCCTAAATTGCCGTGTTGGCACTTTGATACAAAAAAGTGGCTTCTGGGTTTCAGTTTGGGCACTCGGTCTGTAAAAGGTTCACGATCACTGCTATATAAAAGAAACCATGAGGCTGTGCTGAATGCCCAATACAAAGCATCCAAACTGCAGCTGACTGATCCCACTGACTATTCTTGGTTTCTAACAAAGTTTCCATAGTTTTCACAACCAGAATAGTGCGATGTGCGAGGGCATTGTGATCAGTACCATGGCGTTACACCTTTCAACCATATAACTGGTCAGTAATATACAAATGTAGTACATTTAGAACCCTTTTTAATGTAATTCTACATAAACCGTGTATACTCGCATAATATTTATTCCCATGTCAGCCTTTCATGGCTCAAACTGGAATAACCAAAGCAAACCCCCAGCCGAGGGCAGACAGTGTTATGGAAATGGCTGAGTGGGGTGTACACCTCTTATGCCATGAGTGATGTAAAAAATGAAAATCAGACATCATATAGTACATGATAATCTTTTTCTAACAAAGAAAAAAACAGCCCTGTACTTGGCTGTTTTTTTCTTTATTAGAAAAAGATTGCTCTGCTAGAATTATTTCAAGCTGGCAGCTCAGGGAGTGTGTCTTTTCTCAGGTGGCATGTCCTTTCTTCTTCATATCTCTCCATGTAATTGTCACACCTTCTAACAGTAGTTATGGTGAGTGAAGGATGCATCTGAGCATGTGTGACCACTTCAGTAGGTGGACATGCACATTACTATACAGAAGGCTATTATAATGAAGTGAATATATATATATTGTAAAAAGAGAATCTCTCACAACATAGCATTTGTGTAACAAAGTAAATTTAAAAAGTGGCTAGTTTCTTACTTTTAATGGTAGCACAACCCTTTAATAAACTAGGCAGATCTCTCAGCACACAGGGGACTAAAATTGGCATAAGAAAAATCTTAATACCCCCCCCCCTCCCCCCAAAAAAATATTTTCTAAATCTTCAGCTTTTGACATTGCATCACAATACGAATTGTAATGGATTCAGACTGCTGTATTAAAAACTCTCCATGTTGTGGCTGCCACACAAATTAATATGCAGTGAGGTCTTTATGTCACTTGTCTTCAATGGTCTAGGTCTGCATCCAAAAGACAGGTATCAAAGTAGTGAATGCCCTGACGTGTGAACTGTACCACTGACATCTATAGGTCAGTGTGCAGGGACTGGTTGCTATGGGAAACAGTTAGGTTTATACATTATAGTCAAGCAGTTTGAAATGCTAAGTATTTGCCATAGAGATCATTGAAAGACATGATGTGCTGTTAGTATCAGCGACCTCTGCAGAGCACAAGAAGTCAACATGTCCCAGTAACAAAGTGATAATGTGCGAGTTATTCCTGGTTACTCGGATGCATCCATTTATAAAGAAGACTTGCTCTACAATGTCTTACCCTGAAAAGGCCCGGCTTCTACGATTCCTTCTTTAGTGCTAGCAAAGCCATGGGAGGTGATGTGTGTTTCTGAAAGGCCAAGTCCTACAGGCACTGATCGCTTCAGGTCCTACAAAAAGAGAGAAAGAAGAAAGGCTGAGTCTCAGGACCAATAAAACACAACGTATTTCTCCAAAATGTTCACCAATTGAGTATTTTGTTAACAGGAATGTGTCACCAGCGCCCTCCCGATCCAGCTGTTCACATAGACACATAGCTGTGGTTCGTTTAATTAAAATGCTGTTTTGGTTTTGTTGATCTGAGGCTCTGTTCTCGAGTTATGATACATTCTCTTAATATGCAGATCAGGCCTTTGGTGCAATGAGGGCGTCGCCATTGCGCTTGTTTCCCCAAGCTCCACTCCTTTCTGTGGCTGCTTTACCACTGTCTGCCTCATCTATCAGAGCAACCAGGGAGGAACTGTCCACACAGAGGGGTGGAGCTTAGATTCAACAAGGGCAACGGTGATCCCCTCATTGCACCAATTCAACACACTTAAAGGGTTTCTGTCACCAGTTTTTTCGGTATGAATCAGGCTGACAGAGATGTGCTAATGTCACCTGATTCCAAATATAAATATATATATATATATATATATAAATATATATATATATCAGTTTTATTTACTGGTGCCCCCATTTTATATAAAATGAACTTTTATTTTATGCTAATAAGGCCTCTAGGTGCAAGGGGCGTTACCCTTGCTCCTAGAGGCTCTGTTGATTGACAGGACCAGGCAGAGAAGAAACACTCCATTCACCATAGCTTGCAAGGACCTTTAATGATGTCATGACCATGTGATCAGTCACATGGTTAGGATCACACAAACAGCCTGTCTCCTCCTAAACCATGTGACTGAGGCCTTATTAGCATAAAATAAAAGTTTACTTTATATAAAAATGGGGGCACCAGTAAATAAAACAGATATATATTTGGAATCAGGTGACATTAGCACATCTCTAATGTCAGCCTGATTCATACCGAAAAAACTGGTGACAGAAACCCTTTAACTAATGTATTGTGATTGTCCATATTGCCTACTTTGCTGGCTGGATTCATTTTTTCCATGGCATTATAAACTGTTCTTTTCCAGGTGTTATGACCACCCTGTAATCCAATCTATGGGGACAAGTGATCACTGAATCAAATACTTGTCCCCAATCAGTGGAGGTAATTTTTGTATGTAAATGCAGCGATCATCTCTGCTTCCAATAATCTGACAAATCATACGTGTAAGAGCAGCCTAAAGCTGGATTTACACGGCCCGATTTTCAGGCAGATTATCAGGAAGACCATTCCTACGAACGCAGTGGTCTCCTTCACTGAACGAGCACAGACTGCTGGGAAGGACCGCTTCCTTCCTGACAATCGGCTGTAACATCAGAACGTGTAAACCTGAGCATTATACTGTAACTATAAAAGACTGTCCATACAATAATCGCTGCAACGCACACCAACTGCAAGATTTCTTTTGCTTCTGCTCCAATCTGATCACACAATATAATCTATCGTACAAGTGTAATATGTCGCATTCTCTGAAAATCAGCATTGAGACATTATATATAACAGCGGTGGCGAACCTATGGCACGGGTGCCAGAGGCGGCACTCAGAGCCCTCTCTGTGGGCACCCGCACCCTGGAGTAAGTCTATGGCTTACCAATATGCCTTAGACTTGTCCTGTCATTCAGCAGCGCAGGGTGCACTATGAACGGCACTAGCAACGCATTAAATGCAGGGACTCTCTTATAGCTAAATGATAAAGTACATGGAAGATATACTATATTGTTCTGTAGTATTTGGGTTAAATTGCTGTGTTGGCACTTTGCGATAAATGAATGGGTTTTGGGCGGCAGTTTGGGCACTCGGTGTCTAAAAGATTCGCCATCACTGATATATAAGGACAACTGCCTTAAACGAGCAGAGTAAGCAACAAGTACCAATAAAAATGTAAATCAAGGAGTGTCTGCTGTAAAGTTTATTACAGCTGTGTCACCGCTGAAACAAAAATCTGGTAATGTCCCAATGCATCCAAAATGAAAAACGTTGTGATATCAGTGAGGGGGCCACAATGGACATTTATCACCTTTTAAAATAGAGGGCTTTTGCACCCCAGTTCGAGTGATCGGTGGAACCCTTCACAGTCAGACATTTAGTACTTATCCAGCCTGAGGATAAATGATAAAAGTATAAGGTGGCACAACTTCTTTCATTAAAAAGTGAAAAAAAACAAAAAGACATGTTTTTTTACATTCTGCTTCCACGGTGGATGACTACACGGCGCCACACAATCTGTAACCTGTGAGTACACCCTAAAACCATGATCTAAATGAATCACATTAATTTGGTCATAGTGCACATGCAGCATTTTTTCATCTGGTTCTTCCATTAATTCCAGGAACAGCAGTGATATTACACACCACCAAATTACCAGTCATTGATGCCAATATTAGTCAATGAGAGAGATTTAATAAAAAGTTAAGAGACAAGTTTGGTCATGATAGAAATTTTTTACCTTCACCAAAACACAAATTTTGAAACTCCCTCTGGTTGGTATGTGGACACATTACAAGAGATATAGCTAAACAACCATACTATAGTAGCTTGGTGATCCCTGTCTACGCGGAATAAAACTTACAATTCGGTCCAATACTATCGACTAGTAGTTAGTGGAATGCAAGGACTGAAATAAGGCCCCATGCAGACGACCGCATTGGTTGCTATGACGCCGTGCGCTTCCTGAGGCCGCCGTCATAGCAACCAATGACGCCGTGCGCTCCAGATCTCTGGGGCAGCACGGGCCGTGAAATACGGTCGTCTGCATGGGGCCTAAGGAAAATGAATGGATCTGGAGTATTGTAGTTAGAGGATAACTACAGTGGTGCTTGAAAGTTTGTGAACCCTTCAGAATTTTCTACTGGATCATTTTCCTTAATAAATAAATGACCAGGTGTAATATTTTTGACTGATTTGGTTATTACCTACTTTTAATGCTTCTGTAAAACTCCTACGTAGTATTAGGTCAAAGTTATGCAAAATATCAAAAATTCGGAAGGGCTCACTTTCAAGCACCATTTTAAGTGACTGGTTGCAGCCTGACCTCCGATCTGATGGAATGGCAGGTGGAGCATGTGCTTTACCACTATGGGACTGCTAGAGATAGCCGAGTACTGTTACCAGAGTATCCTTGCTATTAACAGCATAACATACAATGCAGTCTAGTTGATTTCCCTTCGACAAATAAACCCGCACACCAATGCCAATTATTCATTCCTAATGACCTCTTGCTTTCCAAGGAGAAAAGAGAGGTTACCAAGGTATGGTATAGGAGTATTAAGCTTGTGTCATATATGTGTGAAACAGATCCGGCAGGTTGTTCCAGCCAGAACAGCCTGTCCGATATGTCCCTGCTGGGCACAGCCAGGAGCTGCCGGAATTCTGTTCGGCCCCAACCCAGCAAATATGTTGAGCAGCGACCAGAAAAATACCACTGCGCAGGGAAAGGCCAGAGCAGTCTGCCAGATCTGTTTCATGTATATGTGAAACAAGCCTTACATAGATGTCATTTTACATCTGTGCACACACTGTACTGCATATGACCAGCCCACAACAGTTACTGTAGTGTGAAAGAGGCCATTATTTGGGTAAAAAAACGTGCTCATTTTGCACAAAGTCAACTGCAGCTGGATGGTCCAAGCAGAACTTTTGACCAAAACCTATTTTCAGGTTCTGCCTTGAGGTAAATTTTAAAGGGGTTGTTCCATTGCAACAATTTATCGCCTATCCACAGGAAAAGGTTTGGCAGGGGTTCAACCACTGGGGCCCCCACCAATCACTAGAACAGGGACCGGTTCGAATGGAGCAGTGGAAACTATATGGTTATAAGCTAGATATAGCTTGGTTAGACACATTCTCCATCCTGGGGTTAGGGGATAAGTTGTTGTAATGGGACAACCCCTTTAAGCACGTAGGTAAAAAGTTTCAGGCATACTTATATGTAGTGTGAATGTGTGTTTATACATACTAGAAAAATAGGAGTCCTTGTGTATCATAGATTTTTACCACTAAGTTTTTGGTGGTTTCTCCACATAATGCTTCTCTGGAAAAGACACCTGCAAGCTAGTCTCCTTTCCAAAAACAAAGGAAAACTGTCTCATACCAGGAACCCAGCTAGTTCTAGGTAACTAACCTTTAAGCAAAGAAACTTTACTGGGTTGCTTTAGAGGCCTTGGTTAGGGGACTATTTTGTTCTTATGGAGGGCACAGAGTATGCATGAACAGCATTGTAACCCAGTCAATGTTCCTCTGGGGTTCTGGGAAAAATATAAGAAAATTAGCACATCTTACATCTGCTGGAATCAGATAGCTAATTTGTCTTTAAAATATCTTTTTCAGAAATCCAGAGGGGCGTTGTCTGGCCTACAATACTCTGCATAGGTAATACTCATACTAGACACTCTCTGTAATAAAAAGTACCTCCCAGACAACGCCTATATATTGCGGAGAAACTCAGACTAGCAAATTAGTCTCTCTCTCAAACCTAAAACAAACCAAATCTTAAAAGGTTCACTCTTTTCTACAGCATACCCATGTAAGATGCTTATGCCATATCCACACTATATCAGATAAATGTTTAGGTAGGGGTTCAGTCTCTGTAATCACCATATATACGTGGTGAGTAGATGTTTCTCTCACCCACTGTTTGAGGAGCAGTTATGGAGCAGTAGGCATACATATGACTGCTTTGAAATGTTCTGGTGCCTTCTGTATCCCCCATACACTAGACTGAAAAGAGTCGCAAAGGGTCACCCATTCTCCAGACAAGAGGGTCTCAGGAGTTGAACACCCATATATCAGACATTTATAATATATACTGCCTACATACCATAAATCTTACTGCGCCCCCTGGGCTGAGGTGCAATCTGACAATATGGCCCCCAGACCAAAAAAGGTTTGGCACGTCTGAATGAGATCTAAAATCTTGTTCTAATGCTGTGGTAATTAATTATAGATGGTGCTGTAGATGCAGTTCTTGTGGTGCTACAAGTAGTCATTTTAATGGGAACAGGGCCAAGAACAATACACTTCAGTAGTAACATAACAGCTATATAGCAGTTTAATGTGAACACTTGTACAATAATAATGTATTTCCCTACATGACAGAAAACTGGCTTACACACACCTGAGAGGCTGAGAACATTTTTTATAAGATAAGGTGGAGGGGGGGTTCTTAGCCTAAAGCCTTCAGATATGATGACAGGTCCCTGCTATTGCATCACTGCCAACCTTGCTGCACCCATTTTGCAGCAGCCACTCCCTGGGACTTGTAAAAAAACATAAAGCGGGTGCTGCCACACTGCCATCATACTAAACCTCACTTGTGAGAAGGACATATTCCTTCAGCTTTATTTTTCTCCTCAGTGACTGACAGTAAGCCATTTATGCACTGAAGTGAAATGTGAGTGTTTAATTATGTGATCTGGAGGCTGAAAGTCTGAAAGGAGTAGTAGTGCTGAGGTGCACAAACAGGATTAGTTGGTGTTACATGGGATCCGCATCTCTCAGTATATGTTTACACCATGTTGGAGTACATGTCATCTCAGGCTTAACCTCTAAAGACACTTTATCCAATCTAATCGTAAAATGCAATTAAGCCATCGATATCAGAACACCCCATACAACATAATTTATATAATACCGCATTGTGGTCCTTCTGCATAAAACCTTGGATAATGGAGAATATTGTAAGCAGATTACATCAGCAGTGTGCACATGCCTGTGTCTACATGTAGGGCTCTGGTATGCAAATATGAACCCAGATAAGTGGGGAATATAGCAGCTAGGGCTGAAACGGATGGAATCAAGTAATTTGACACAAAAAAAAACCCTCGGCACACTGGGGGCAGCCGGTGATACTGGGAAGGGGAGGGGGGGCTGATGAGTTTCATAAAGAAAATCATTCTTTTATTTGTTTTTTTGTTATTAGAGTACTTAATCGTTGGATTAATTGACAAAATAATAGATTACAAAAATAGTCGATAGCTGCAGCCCTAATAGCAGAAATGTGCCAGGACCAGGACTTCAGAGGCTAATTTATGAAAATGGAAAGAGGATTACGAGCAGACAGTGAATTTTCATGGGCATTTTAGCCTACATTTTATGTCAAATGCGGCATACATACGTAATTGAATAACCAAAAATAATTATTTCTGCCAACTCTCCTGGAAAGTCCTAGAAGCTCCAATACAGAGGGGAGATATCCTGGACACCCAGAAGAGTTGGCGAATCTCAAACTAGGTTATGGGCTGCTTTCTCCCACAAATCAACCCATCATGAGCTCCAAATGTACGTGGTGCTGGGAGGCTGCCATACATCACTAAAGGGATAGACCAAGAGAGCTTGTCAAACAGTTCTTCAAGACAGTCATATAAGAAAGGCTGTCAATCAATTGGTAGACCACCTACCGGACTCCTAAGCATGCAAAGTACAAGGCTTTCAATCAATAAATGACACTGTTCAATCCATCATCCAAAAATGAAAGGAGTATGGCACAACTGCAAACCCACCAAGACATAGCCATCCACCTAAACTGACAGCCCAGGCAAGGAGAGCACTAATTAGAGAAGCAGCAAAGAGACCAATGGTCATTCTGGAGGAGCTGCAAAGATCCACAGCTCAAGTGGGAGAATCTGTCCACAGGACAACTATTAGTCGTGTACTTCACAAATCTTGCCTTTATGGAAGAACAGCAAGAAAATGGCCATTTTTGAAAGCAAGCCAAGGGAGGTTCAGTTTGCAGTTTGCCACAGGCCATGTAGGGGACAAAGCAAACATGTGGAAGAAGGTGCTCTGGTTGAACTTTTGGGCCTAAATGCATAGAATATGATATACATATGAATAGATAAACACCAATTTTTGTTTTATATCTGTTGCAGATTCGGCCGCAAAGGGGATCTGTGACTTCTTCCGTATCCAAAATGGGGTCATTGTGTGGGTGGGGAAAGGGCTGGGGAAAGGGGTGGGCGGGCCAGCTGGCCTATTTCATTCATCATTTTCTATGCCAGTTTTAGACATATATTTAGGCCAGAGCTGGCATAGATTTAGGCCGGCAGTGTATGCACCTACATTATGTAGAAGCCAGGGCCTCTACATAACTTAGGCACATCAAGCGCCGGCGCAGGGTTAAGTCCGGCATCTAAATGACCCCATATGTGTGACAGAAAACTAACACTTCACATCACACTGAACACACCAACCCCAGTATGAAACATGGTGGTGGCAGCATCATGCTGTGGGCATGCTTTTCCTCAGCAGGGACAGGGGAGCAGGTCAGAGTTGATGGATGGAGCTAAACACAGGGCAATCCTGGAGAAAAAACCTGGTAGAAGCTGCAAAAGACTTGAGACTGGGGCGGTGGTTCACAGCCAGAGCTACAATGGAATGGTTTAGATCAAAGCATATTCATGTGTTAGAATGGCCAAGTCAAAGTCCAGACCTAAATCCCACTGAGAATCTGCGGCTAGACTTGAAAATTGCTGTTCACAGACACTCTCCATCCAATCTGACTGAGCTTGAGCTATTTTGCAAAGATAAATGGGCAAACATTTTAGCCTCTAGATGTGCAAAGCTGGTAGAGACATACCCCAAAAGACTTGCAGCTGTAATTGCAGCTAAAGGTGATCCTACTAAGTATTAACTCAGGGGGGCTGAATACAACTATATGCCACACTTTGCAGATTTCTATTTATTAAAACCAAAGTATAATTTTCGTTTCACTTCACATATACTTGCTACTTTGTGTTGGTCTAATACAGTACATTTAAGTTTGTGGGTTTAACGTGAAAAAATTTAGAAAAGGGGTATTAATACTTTTTCAAGGCACTGTATATTCCACATACTGTACATTGATTATCTTTATATGCAAATTTCTAATAAAAAACATCTTTCTGCCACAGTCTCAGATATCTAATTCATTTATGAAAGTGAAGAAGCCTTTTAAAGATGTGTTCACCTACATCAGAACACATATATACCAGGGTATCTGCCGGCAGATACAAAGCTAGCACCAGCAGATGTGCAGTCTGAAGTGCCGTGGATCCACACAAGGATTGACCCCACTGCCGGTCAATGGGGCCTGTTGTGCACAATCTGCAGACACAGGTACCAGGCTATTCAGGTGGTCGATGTGCTTCCTGTGACAGCCAAAAATCTATACAGAAAACCCCAATCACATGTACAGGATGTGAACTTACACATTACATGGATTTCATTGTATTAAAACACCCTAAAAGTATTCTGCCTTTGGAAGTATAAGGACCCCTAATATTTCTGCACAGCTCAGGCAGTAGTGATCATAAAATGCTTTAACCACAAACCTGTGACTAAAGGTATAACAAATCAATGGAGTGTATAGCACAGTGACACATAAAAATCATGAGCACACCCAGACCAAAATCTAATGAATCATTTTTATTACATAGAAAAGAAGGAAAAAAATCTTCAATTAATAACACTGAACAAGCTGCTGCTACTTGGCAGGGATATCCGCGGAGTGGCATCAGTATTAGGGCTCATGCACACGAATGTGTGCGGTCAGTGCCCGTGCTGTGAACCGCAATTTGCGTTCTACAATGCACGGGCACTGACAGTGGGGCCGCCGCATTCGGATCGCGGACCCATTCACTTGAATGGGGTCCGCTATCCGCATCCCACGGTCCGCACCGCAAAAAAGTAGTGCATGCAGTGCAGAGGCACGGCTAGAAACACCACGGAAGCACCCTGCAGTGCTTCCGTGGTGTTCTGAATCTCCGGTATTGCGGACCCATTCAAGTGAATGGGTCCGCGATCCGTGGTGCACATGGCAGGTGCCCATGTATTGCGGACCCGCAGTATGCGGACAGCAATATGGCCGTATAAATGAGCCCTTACTTTCATCTCGTTTTTTGTCAATATATTTATTAATGATCTTGTAGAAGGCTTGCACAGTAAAATATCAATTTTTGCAGATGACACTAAACTGTGTAAAGTAATTAACACAGAAGAGGACAGTACACTGCTACAGATGGATCTGGATAGACTGGAGGCTTGGGCAGAGAAGTGGCAGATGAGGTTTAACACTGACAAATGTAAGGTTATCCACATACCCTGTTTCCCCGAAAATAAGACCTGCCCCGATAATAAGCCCTAGTGCTATTTTGCCCTGTTTTTGGAGTAGGCTTAAAATATAAGCACTACTCCAAAAATAAGCCCTAGGTACATTGAGGATACACTGAGAATAGGGTTACGGTCTGAGCCCGGCAGGGGTAGCTGGGGGGCGGAGCCTCGCAAGTGATTTTAATGGCCAGTCAGGGCCTCTCTGCTGGTGACGCTACCTGCACAATGCTGCATACTATAGTACACAGCGCTGCACAGTTAGTTACCTATATACACACACCTATACCCATACCCTATCCGGCGCTGCAAGACGTCTCCCCTGTGACGATTCCGCGAGACGTGACCTCAGTGCCGGGTCTCGTGGGATCACGCTGGTTGATGGGATGACACAGCACACGCTGGATGACAGGATTGGGAGAGAAGAAGAAGTCCGGAGCAGAGTGTAGGTAAGCATATTTTTTGTCTGTGTGTGCACAGGGGCCCATGGGGAAAAAAAAATTACATACCGGTATATATTCAGAGAGGCCAAAAATAATATATATGGCAAAAATAAGACCTACCCCAATAATAAGCCCTAACCCTTTTTCCAGAGAAAAAAAAGAGAAATAAGACACTGTCTTATTTTCGGGGAAACACGGTAGGAAGGAATAATGCAGGTCACCCGTACATACTAAATGGTAAAACACTGGAAAAGGACCTAGGAATTTTAGTAAACAGTAAACTAAGCTGCAGAAACCAGTGTCAGACAGCTGCTGCCAAGGCCAATAAGATAATGGGTTGCATCAAAAGAGGCATAGATGCCCGTGATGAGAACATAGTCCTGCCACTTTACAAATCACTAGTCAGACCACACATGGAGTACTGTGTACAGTTCTGGGCTCCTGTGAACAAGGCAGACATAGCAGAGCTGGAGAGGGTTCAGAGGAGGGCAACTAAAGTAATAACTGGAATGGGTGGACTAAAGTAGGGGGAAATGGCCATGTGTCTTATAAAGCGAATTCTAGGGAGCATTTCCATTATGGAAGCGCTCACTAGTATTCATTAGGTGCCGGGAGCAGGTAAGAGGCGCTGCAAGCGCTTATAGTACTCACCCTACTGTGCCATGGCTCTGCTCTGGTCCGGCCCTCCATTATCTTCTCCTCCCAGCGCTGCATTGTCCTGACCCCGTACAGCGTCAGGACATATTGTGCACACTATGACATGACGCTGCACGCAGTCAGGTGACAGTGCAGCGCCGGCAGGAGAAGACAAGGAAGCGCCGGACCGCAGCAGAGCCGCGGCGCACGAGAGGTGAGAGAAGTTTTTTATTTTAGTTTTATGGGGCTGATCTGAAGTCTGATTGGGGCTAATTTAAGGTATGATCTGAGGTCTGATGGAGGCTGATCTGAGGTCTGATGGGGGCTTAGTGGGCTGATCTGAGGTCTGATGGGGGGTCTGATGTGATGTCCTGATATTTATGGGGGGGTCTGATATGAGGATCTGATATGAAGTCTAATGAAAAATATTTTTTTTCTTATTTTCCTACTCTAAAATCTGGGGTGCGTCTTATCATTGGGTGAGTCTTATAAAGTGAAAAATACGGTATATCGTGCACCTATATATCCACCTTGCACAAGCAGGATTTGGATCAAGTAAAGATCATATCCCCTTGGATTATTTATTTCATTATATTTCCTACCACTTGCCAATAAGTTTAGTGATGCTTAATTATTGATGTAAATTGTATTTAATGCCTGTTTTATAGTTCATTAATTAAAATAAATAATCCAGGAGGGGCACAATCTTCACTTGATCCATTTTTGTGGTGTCTAACATTATTAAACATTATACACTACCGGAAAATGTGATGTGATTGAGCGGACATCGACAGCTAGTGATAAACAGTATAAACAGCTAGTGATGCTAAACTGAAAAAACTAAAGGGGATATTATATCGGAAAAAAATTATACATCCAAGCTCATGAGTACATTATACGGCGACTTAAAAAACATGACCTTATGATGGAAGCTTCTACATTAAAGGGGTTGTCTCGCTTGAGTAAGTGGCATTTATCATGTGGAGAAAGTTAATACAAGGCACTTACTAATGTATTGTTATTATCCATATTGTCTCCTTTGCTGGCTGGATTCATTTTTCTATCACATTATACACTGCTCGTTTCCATGGTTACAGACCACCCTGTAATCCATCAGTGGTGGTCGTGCTTGCACAATATAGGAAAGAGTCAGCCTCACTGGTGGCCAGGACCATGGGAGGGCACATAGGCCGGTGCTTTTTCCTATATTGTGCAAGCGCGACCACTGCTGATGGATTGCAGGGTGGTCTGTAACCATGGAAACAAGCAGTGTATAACGTGATGGGAAAATGAATCCAGCCAGCAAAGGACGCAATATGGATAATAAAAATATATTAGTAAGTGGCTTGTAATAACTTCCTCTACATGATAAATGCCACTTGCTGAAGTGAGACAACCCCCTTTAATCATTCTGTTTTACGTATAGAAATAAATACCATGTTAAAATTGTGCTCTACGGTTTCATCATAGTCTCCATTGCTGGTTACAGGAATTTCAGCTGCCGAGCTTCTTGGTGAATCTTGAGCCATTGTGAGCTCCTACAAGCAAGAAAAAAAAATTTAATAAAAATCACATAGAACCACATTCTCAGCATATATGCACGGTTTTTGCTGCTACAGTGGAGCCAGATGAAAAGCACATGTTGAAAGCAGCAAAATCCACTTGCACTTTTCATTAACTCCTTGTATAAATGCACGGGTTGTCCCATTAAGACAACTTAGCCCCTATCCACAAGATAGGGGATAAGAGCCTGATCAGTGGGTAACCACCAAATCATAATAATGTGGTCCCGTGCTCCCCGGTTTGTGACCGCCGAGCACCTGTACGCTGCGATCTCTGGCTGTTCCATACAATTGAGCAGCAGAAACATTTGCATGACTGCTGCTCCATTCATACTGGGGAGCACGGGACTCCCTTCTCGTTATTGGTGGGGGCCCCAGGGGTCAGACACCTATCCCTCTATCCTAATAGGTGATAAGTTGTCTTAATGGGACAACCCCTTTAATACGGCAGGAGTTAATCACGCTATCTGGGGAGCGACCGATATGCACTCACTTGGAAGTATGTAAAGAAATCAGAAATTATTGTTGTTTCAAACTAAAACCTAAAATGACCTGAAGACCACAGTTACACATTTTATCAGTAATACAAAGCAGCTAGTAGCCCTTTGTTCCTAAGGGTTAACATTTGTACATAATATGTAACTACACAAATCCCATTCAGTTACATGTCCCAATAGTTTTTTGTCCTAATCAACCATCATCCCCTCCAGTACAGCACTCCTTCCTTTATTACAGCATTCTATATATTACTCATACATAAAAATATGAATCATCTTCTATGCAAGTCTTAACAAACCGAAGAACACTGCTACCCAATGATCACATTGTGTAACTGGTTCTTAAAGGGGCTGTGCAGTGGTGGAAAATCGAAGACCTATCCTCAGTATCAGATCGACGGGGGTCCGCCAATCAGCATATGAAGGGGTCGTGGCGCTTGTGTGAGTGAATTGATTCAAGTGAATTGGACAGTGCAGTTGTAGCTATACTGCTACAAGTGAGACGCAGTACTGGCTGATCGGCGGGGGTGCCAGGAGTAGCCAGGGGTGCCTGAGGATAGGTCTATTATGCGACAGCACAACCCTTTAAAATGACCATTCCCATCTCAGCCATTTATGGTGAAGGTTGGAGTACCAATAGTATGTGGTGGCCAGGGTTATGGAAACAGCCGAGCAGGCAGTGTTACACTGGAGATATGGAACCGCTGTAGCACAGCCTGGTCTCCAGACCACCTCTCTACACCACATACGAGTACTCACATCTCAATAATGAATGGCCGAGATAGGATTCCAACAGCTTTATTGAACGGTGCAAGAGCTGATGGTTATCAAATGTACTTTTGTTACGTGTTAGTACCATAGTACCATGTCCGTGCCCTTTTGGCGTAAAACATGCCTTTTGCTTATTAAAACATGGCAAATGGATCAAGCACCTTAGGCCAGGTCCACACAACCGAAATCCACACAGGAATATTCCAACATGTATTTGCTGTGGAATATGCTAGAGAAACCTGAGGCCGACCCTCAAACATCTCCCACAGGTTTGCAGTTTTTTAATGCCTCATTCAACGAGGTTAATCCACGTGCTGTCACCCAAGGAGGTTTCCACACAAACTGTGGCAAGAACTGACATGCTTGTTCTTTTATCGTCAGCATAGATTTAAAATGGACATTGAGAGAAATGTCTGCAGTTCTCCGTTATACTAACATGCCCCCATTCTTCGGTGTGTAATACCTATGGTCTGGCTCAGCAGCCACAGAAATTAATTTCTCCCGTGTACTGTGTACACGTTTCCTATTAAGGGCCGCTTCACACGAACGTGATCGGCCTGGGTAAAACGGGACGGATCAAGCACAGTCCTCTGGACTTGATTGTATAATAGTGTTTTATGATGCAGTCAGTTCACGCATGATCGCGGATCTCTTGTACCGAAGTCACATAATGATGCGGGTAGAGTACAAGAAATCTGATAAAACAGGGGAGCGCGGTTGATCCTGCTGAGACACAGGCTCCGTTTTTCCCAGGTCAATCATGTTCAAGTGTTGTAACCCAGATCCGTTATTTTGAGCATTAGCTTCGGTCAATTCCGTCAGAGATCAGTTATTTTTGAAGGGAGTAACAGTCCTGGAAGCAGTACTTTTTCTCCCATCAAAAATAAGTGATCTCTGACGGAAGTGACACAAACTCATTATAACTGATGCTTCAAATAACGGATCCGTTTTTTTTCTGTTCTTGACGGATCAGAACAGTGTATTCCACCAACTACAACACCGCTATACTGGAGTAGGGCTGCAACAATGTGACTTTATTAAAAGTTGCAGTTGATAAACCAGCTCAATAGGAAGTAGAGTGAGTGGTGAAAAATTGCTGAATGTTGCAAAGCCTTATTTTGTGACTTCTTGAAGCGGGAATCCTGGAGTGCAGGGCTTGATAAATTTCCCTCGTGCTCGGTCATCTTTAACATTATAACTCAGAAGATAAGTTTGAGGGACTTATTAAAGGGGTTATCCCAGGAAAAGAATTAGTAGGCAGTGAACAGGACGTTTCATTACATTTTCCACACAGGTAGCGCCCCCTACTGTTTGTCCTCTGGCCAGGTCCCTTTTCACCTGCATTCAGTGGAGGACTAATTTGCTCAGTATTAGTGTAGGGATCTTATGGAGAAGCAGGTGAATCACCCAAATACTTTGCTTTTATTTGTCTCTACTTCTAAATCCACAGAAATGTATAAGCTAAGGAATAACTTAGTGCATACCACAGTGATATTTATCAGTGGAATCCCTGGGGCTGTGTATAAGGGACTACGTTTTTTTTCTTGGATAACAGCTGTACCTTAATGGTTAAAATCAATCATTAGTGCTACAAAAGTCACCATGAACAGTAGCTCTAGCCTTCAGAGGGCGGTAACGTCTCAATTTTCTTCCCTAACTCTTAGGCCCCTTTCACACTCGGACGTCTCCCTCATCGTGTGCCGTGTACTGAACTCCCGGCACTAAACGGGGGTTACATAGCATTATACTGATTTAGGATGCTATGTAACCCTTACAGTTCTGGAATGTGTTGGATAATGCTGACAGTATTATCCAACACATTCCAGAACTGTAAGAGTTACATAGCATCATAAATCAGTATAATCGGGAATCGGGAATTCAGTGCCGGGAGTTCAGTACACTGCACACGATGCGGGAGACGTCCGAGTCTCGCGCTCGTGTGAAAGGGGCCTTAGAGATGTTACAAATACGTTCCCCAAGGAAAAAAAAATTATATTTTTCTTATTTCTTGGTCCATGCTACATGGCAAGTTGAAATAAACTGGATATTCTACGTTTGGCATTGCATTAACAGCATGACCCTGGTATATAAACACATAAAAGACACGTTAACAAGACTACATCTGCGGTAACAGCCCTTCTCTCACATACTGGTCAAACAGCGGCATCTACTGGATGACTGCGGGATAACACTCCGATGTCTACAGTATCCAAGACCATGACTTTCATCATGAATCCTAGAACAAGGCGTGCAAATCATATTAAAAAACTGCTGGTACTGGCACAAATTTAGCAAAAATACACAAGTGGCACCTTGGACCTGAACCCAAGTTCGGGAAAAGGTTATTTACACTACAAATTTCTTCATGAAGCAATATCTTCGGCTCATTGGAGCCAATACATTCTAATAATGTACAGAGCGCTCGTTCCCTACAGTATTGGAACAAAGTTTTATGCGTATCGACTTTGGAAGTTTCATCTGAAGCCGATTCGCTCATCCCTAATAGCAACCAATCAGTTACTGTAAAAGCGCTAAATGCCATCACTGGAGTGACAGACCCTGAAATCAGCCGTCCTGTCACTACACTATGCAATGGCAGCATAGAGAGTTGGCAGGCTCCCGTTAATGTTTCCTTTCAGTTCAGTAATGGATGTATAGAATTGCTTTCTACAGAATTTTTGAAAATGCTTTAGAGGATTCATTAGAGGGAATGATGGATGGATGTAAAGTTTACTGTAGTTTCAGGAAAAAAGAAACAGCACTTCCCTCCCTATAGAGCTACAGAAATAGAAATGTTCCCTATCATATTGTTTATTACAAACATTCATTTTACTGGTGAGAGGTTAAAGGGAGTGTCCAGAATATGTTTTAAAGTAAGCATATTGCCATGAAGGGTACTTTTATTTGTGAAAATATGGTCTGCTAATCCTGAGAAATGTTTCTATATTATTTGTGTGCAAATAAGGTTTTCAGTGCACTGTGGGTGGGGCCTCTCCATTTCTGTGTCATCGGTACCGGCACTGAAATCTCAGGGACTGTCAAACAAGAAGAAGATGTGGCATTATTGCAGAGCAATGGTGTGCCAAACTGTTCAGCCCTGCCCACAGTGCAATAAAAACCTTAGTTGAATTACAATTAAAAAAAAAAGAAAGCATTTTTAGGAACAGACTACCAGATTTTAACAAGAATATGTAGGGTTATGTTTCGGGGACGTACCCAACTAGGCTTAACCAGACTCCCCTTCTTTCTTGATCATCATTGGACTACGGACCGCATTTACAGCATGAGATCTACACCATGTTCCAAATTATTATGCAAATTGGATTTAAGTGTCATAAAGATTACATTTTGTGTTTTTCAATGAAACTCATTGATGGTATTGTGTCTCAGGGCTCTTTGGATCACTGAAATCAATCTCAAATACCTGTGATAATTAGTTTGCTAGGTGAGCCCAATTAAAGGAAAACTGGATGTTCCACAATATTAACCCCTTCACCCCCGGAGCTTTTTTCGGTTCTGCATTTTCGTTTTGCGCTCCCTGCCTTCAAACAGCCATAACCCTTTTATTTTTCTGTTCACATAGATGTATGAGGGCTTGTTTTTTGCGGGACAAGTTGTACTTTCCAACGCCACCATTTAATATTGCATACGGTGTAGTGGGAAGCGGGAAAAAAATTCCAAACCGGGTGAAATTGCAAAGAAAACGCTATTCCGCTACAGTTCTACGGGTTTCTTATTTACAGCGTTCGATGTGCATTAAAACTGATCCTTTACTTTCATTCTACTGGTCAGTACAAATCCGGCAATACCTAATATGTATAGTTTTTCCTGCGTTTTCATAGTGATAAAATAATTAGAAAGTTGCCCTTTTTTTTTTTTCCTTGTCAAATCTTGACCCCTATAACTTTTTGGTATTTATGTGTACAGAGCTGAATGGGGGCTCATTTTTTGCGGGACGATCCGAAGTTTTTATTGATACCATTCTGGGGTGTGTATGACTTTTTGATCACTTTTTATTTAATTTTTTTTAGAAAAAAAAAGCGACAAAAAACGGCAAATCGCCATTTGGATGCTTTTTTCCGCCACACAATTCGCCGTATTGGATTTTTTTTTTTTATATTTTAAAAGTATGGGCGTTTTCGGTCACGGTGATACCCATGATGTCTATATTTATTGTTATTTAGGTATTTATTTTTTACTTATACGGAAAGGGGGGTGATTTGAACTTTTACATCTTTTTTATTTTTTATATATTTTTTAACATTTTTTTTTTATTTTTTTTTTTACTATTAGAAAGCTCAAATATGGGCTTATATATTGTGGCTTTTTTTTTTTTCTTTATGAGCAATTATGGATTTTATAGACTCAGAAATCCATGAGTTGCTCATTTCTTATCCTGGCCTGCCATCTAGTGGCCAGAATAAGAATTGCACTTTGAAAACTGTAATCCTCACCAGCGAGGATTACAGTTTTCATATGGTGTACAGACACCCCGATTGGCCACACGGGGTGTCTGTACACCACCCGGAAGCGAATGCTTCCGGGTTGAAACGCAACTAGATGCCGTGATCACGTGTGATCACGGCATCTAATCAACCAGGAAGACGCCGCCGATGGCGGTAAGTAGCGGCAAGTCTCTGCTGTTAGAAACAGCAGAGACTTGCCGGCCATGACGCCCGCCGCACCCGCATCGCCCCAGTGCCGTACATGTACGGCGCTGGGCACGAAGGGGTTAAGCAGGCCACTGTTTTCAAGTAAAATGGGAAAGAAAAAGGATCTCACTGCTGCCGAAAAGCATCAAATAGTGCAATGCCTTGGACAAGGGATGAAAACATTAGATATTTCACGAAAACTTAAGCGTGATCATCGTACTGTGAAGAGATCTGTGGCTGATTCAGAGCACAGACGTGTTCGTGCTGATAAAGGCAGAATGAGGAAGGTTTCTGACAGGCAAGTTCATCGGATTAAGAGAGCAGCTGCTAAAAAGCCATTACAAAACAGCAAACAGATATTTGAAGTTGCTGGTGCCTCTGGAGTCCCTCGAACCTCAGGGTGTAGGATCCTTCAAAGGCTTGCTGTGGTGCATAAACCTACTATTCAGCCACCCCTAACCAGTGCTTACAAGCAGAAACGGTTGCAGTGGGCCCAGACATAAATGAAGACTAATTTTCAAACAGTCTTGTTTACTGATGAGTGTCGTGCAACCCTGGATGGTCCAGATGGATGGAGTAGTGGATGGCCACCATGTCCCAACAAGGCTGCGAGGTCAGCAAGGAGGAGTCATGTTTTGGGCCGGAATCATGGGGAGAGAGCTGGTAGGCCCCTTTAGGGTTCCTGAATGTGCGAAAATGACCTCTGCAAAGTATATAGAGTTTCTTACAGACAACTTTCTTCCATGGTACAAAAAGCAGAAACGTGCCTTCAGGTGCAAAATCATCTTCATGCATGACAATGCATCATCTCATGCTGCAAAGAATACCTCTGTGTCATTGGCTGCTATGGGCATAAAAAGAGATAAACTCCTGGTAGGGCCACCATCTTCCCCTGACCTCAAGCCTATAGAGAACCTTTGGAGAATCATCAAGCAAAAGATCTATGAGGGTGGGAGGCAGTTCACATCAAAACAGCAGCTCTGGGAGGCTATTCTGACATCATACAAAGAAATTCAAGCAGAAACTCTCCA
This sequence comes from Rhinella marina, assembly GCA_900303285.1. Lineage (NCBI taxonomy): Eukaryota > Metazoa > Chordata > Amphibia > Anura > Bufonidae > Rhinella > Rhinella marina. Next base: position 146,240 of record ONZH01015320.1, read on the forward strand.
AAAACTCACAAGTTCAATGGATGCAAGAATTGTGAAGGTGATATCAAAGAAGGGTTCCTATGTTAACATGTAACTTGGCCTGTTTTGGATTTAAATAGCTTTTTATTTCAGTGAATGTGACCTCCTAATGCTGCAAATTCCACAAATGAGCATTTTCAGGTCTTAAAAACATATAAAATGTTAGAAACTCTACTGTGCATAATAATTTGGAACAGTGCATTTTGAGGTTTTTTTTATTTTTGAAGAATATACTGTTATCATTGGGAGGTTTGTTCAATAAAATTTGATGTATACTCTAATTGGTGATGACTTATTATACTGACTGTCATTTGCATCGACCATTTAGGAAAATCAGAGATAAATATAATTTGCATAATAATTTGGAACATGGTGTATAAGAAAGTGGCTTCTACTTGTCTTTACAGGCCCTTTACACGGGCCGAAATTGAACAGATCATGGTTAACAAGCATTACTAGTAACGCTGGTTAGCGATGATCTGGCGGTGTAAATGCACTGCCAATTCCCCAATGAACGGGTAAAACGCTAATTTATCGGGTAGTTCTATCTTTTTTGCAGTACAAAAGATCATGCTTTCCCAGTGGCAGATTGTGCTGTGTGAACACGATCTACTGCTGGGAAACAATGAGACAGTATAGGGAAGAGCAATGGCGCTAACGATCACTCCTCCTCATTCTCTGGAGGAGATCTGCACATGTAAATGCACTGGTTTCCTCTACTAGCGATCAGGAGATTGTTTTTTTTTTCCAAGCTTGCTGACTTTTGATGCTCATGGGCAAAAACTCGACACTGGGGGGCACTCCCAACATATATGCTTGGGACGGGAAAGGATTTTGTCAAACTAGAGTGTACAGCTGATCTCCAAAAAGAGTTTTGTAGTAATGGGGAGCGGATGTCCTACTTACATGCTGTAGACTTTATTTGCCTATTTAAATGAGAAGGAACTAGCAAGCATTAATAATGTAATATGATGTTCTACTTCCACAGCAGTCAAACCAGTAGAGACGCTACTGCACTAGGACACGTGGCATCCATTCACATAGAGCTATTAAACTAGGACAACACATAGGATCCATTTCACGGGTCATTTTTTATTTACATGGAGTTATAGAACTGCTACAGAACGCGTACAATGAAGAGCGGACAACTAGCAGCTCAGTTTTCAAGACTGGTATTCTACACTGGGCTTTCCCTGGTTCATGGAGAAAGCTGGCAGGAGGTTGATCCACAAAATGGGAAATTAGCATAAGCCCTGACAGAATATGTTAGAAGTTGAAGTTCACATGGTAGAATACAGGTAGGAAAGAAAAGCTAATCACTCGATATTAACCATCTTCTAATGAGCAAGCTCTGCTGAGAAGACCTGCAAATGATGCATCTACGCAGTTTGGACAGATGGTATTATTGGCATTTACATTAGTATTGGATTGTGTCTTTACTGGATCCAAGTCCGTGAAAGATGTGGGCTAGATAAAGCACCTCCAATTCATTCACTGAGACTTGGGTCCATTAACTTGGGTTGCTAAAAAGGGCAAAGATCAGGATCAAACTGTCTATTCCCAATCAGTGCCTTTTGTTTAAATGCATTCACATGCAGCATTCATCCCTTCTGTATGGGGATGAATGATGGTTACTACGATCATTCATTCCCATGCAGTCATTGGTTGTGGGTAGCACAGGACATGGTGTTGACGACAATGATTTACTGTGTCAGGTTTACATTGGTAGGCTGATCTGCGGCACTTTTACACGGAGCAATTATTGGTAATAAGAGTTCGTTCCTGATGACTGGCCCAATCATCTGTGTGTGAAACTAGGTCCTAAAATGAACCAAAAAAATCTAATTGCAGAGAAATAATTTCAACACATCAGCTCTAGACAGAAATGAAATTATGCTGCAAAAAAGTTTCTACATTTGTCCCCTCAGGGTCTTGTGACATAGCAAAAACACAGAAATAAAGTAAATGTTAAACCGTGAAATCCCTCCTAATTGTCACATAAATATGAATAATGAATCTGGCCGCTGGTCCAATTCTTGGCAAACAGCTGATTTTACGGCAAGTAACCTGGCTTGTCAGAGTGTATAGACAAGGGTGGTCTTTATGAGACAATCTCTACCGTGCTGAAAGCTTAAAACGTCCATGCTCATACTATTACCTACACTTTGATGGCCTATACTAAGTAAATTGTCACTGAGATTTTTATTTTCCCATTTGCTTGCAGAACTGATACTAGTTACGGCTTATTAATGTGGTAAATTTTTGTTCACGGATTTCCGCCTGTCATTGCTCTCAATGGGAAACTGCACCACCATTCATTCAGCAGGGGATGATTTCTACACAGATTTCCAAACTGCATCAAGAAACAGTATGTCACTTTACGGCATTGGTTTCTCTGCACAGATCACTCACTGAATGAGGCTAAAGCCACCAGAGGATCCACACAATGCAAAATGTAAAACTGCAACAGGAGCTCAAAGGTCAGCCTCTGTTTTTCGCAGTGAATGTTTATGGTGCAAAAATCCGCAATGTGAACACACCCTTAGCATTCCTTAAAGGGGTTGGCCACTTTGTTAGCACTTAAAACTCTAAAGAAAGCAGGCAGACAAACTTCCTAATATATCTTCTGCAGCAGATCTGCCTGGTTCCCTTGCTATTGGAAGCCACACCCCCTCCTGTCCTGCACTCATAACTGCCTGTCTGTCCATGCCTGCACGTGCACTAGTCCATGGAAGGAGTGTGCTGCTCCTGGGTCCTAAAGGCACCCTGCTTGTGTCAGAGAAGGTTCCGTCTGCTGTGACTGCAGTCCTGACTATACAGGGCTGAAGGGGCTTAGCAGAGAAACTTGTTAGAAGCTGAAATAAAGAAACTTTGCAAGAGGAAGAGAGACTGAGGAGAATCTGTGATAGACTCACTGACTGCAGTGATGTAGCAGAGCCAGGAATGTGCTGTGGACAACAAAGTGTGAGCAATCCTAGTGTCTGTCCTGTCTATGACCACTCTGCAATGCGATCTTATCACAGACATGTTTATTCCAGCCAGACCAACAGGTCAGGAGCTTTAACCCCTTCTGAGGTCAGTGATATCAGCAGCAGTCACTGATGTCATCTGTAAATATGTGCCCTCTCCTTCCTGCACACTGTATATAGTGATATATGATGCCCCCAATAGTGATATGTGATCACCACTATATACTGTATATAGTGATGAGGGACCCCCTGTATACAGTAATAGTTGACCCCACCACCACCACCATACACTGTATATACTGATGTGTGACCCCCCACCACTGCATAGAGATCTGTGAACCCCTGTACAGTGACCCCCTTTATACTGTATATACAGATGTGTGACCCCCTGTACATTATATATGATGTGTGAACTCCTGTACATTATATATTGTGACTTGTGACCCCCCTGTACACTGTATATAGTGATGTGTGACCCCCTGTACATTATATATAGGGATGTGTGACCCCCTGTACAGTGCCCCCCTTTATACTGTATATACAGATGTGTGACCCCCTGTACATTATAGATAATAATGTGCGACCCCCTGTACACTGTATAGTGCCGTGTGACCCCCTGTACATTATATATAGTGATGTGTGACCCCCTGTACATTATATATGATGTGTGACCCCTTGTACATTATATATAGTGATGTGTGAACTGTACAGTATATATAGTGATGTGTGACCCCCTATACATTATACATAGTGATGTGTGACCCCCTGTACATTATATATAGTGATGTGTGACCCCCTGTACCCTGTATATAGTGATGTGTGACCCCCTGTACACTGCATATAGTGATGTGTGACCCCCTGTACACTGCATATAGTGATGTGTGACCCCCTGTACCCTGTATATAGTGATGTGTGACCCCCTGTACATTATATATAGTGACTTGTGACCCCCCTGTACGTTATATATAGCTATTTGACTACACTCATTTTCCCTTTTTTCCCAGATGAAGGGTAGTCATATATTTATAGTTGATTGATGGGCTGTCAGCTGGGAGCAGGTCGTATGATGACAGACAGGAGGCTCCTCTGTATGTCAACAGATCGATTTGTGCAGTCTGTGCACCTAAACAGAAATCTATGACAGCTCAGAGCTGCCATAGATTTCTGGCTTCATTTGAGTCTGAAAACTGGTGAAAATGAACATAAATTTGTTGGGGTGACTGGTCACGCCTTGTCTCTGCCATTGTCACGCCCTTTAAAAAAAAAAAAAAAAAAGCAGTTAAAAATTTGCAAACATATAGAGGGAGATTTATTAAAACTGCTGTAAAGGAAAACTGCCTTAGTTGTCCATAGCAACCAATCAGATTCCACCTCTCATTTTCCAAAGGAGCTTTGAAAAATGAAAGGTGGAATCTGATTGGTTGCTATGGGCAACCAAGCCAGTTTTCCTTTACACCAGTTTTGATAAATCTGTCCCATAGTTTGCAACTTTTTAACGCCACTTTTTAGGAACAAGGGATATGATAACTCCCCCCCTCATTCTGTTTTTGGCTTACATCCAATGGCACAACTAGAAATGACTGGGGCCCACAGCAAATTTATGAAAAGGGTAACACCCCCCCCCCCTTTACTGTTGGGACTGGGGCGTTCTTTCTATTGCTATGTCTGTACAACAGTTATTCACTGATAACTGGGTTATTGATATTATTTAAGGGGCTCTTGTCTCTATGGCCTCTTTCACACGAGCGTCGCGGATTCGGTCCGGATGCGTTCAGGAAGACTCGCACCATTCTGCAAGCAAGTTCAGTCAGTTTTGTCTGCGATTGCGTTTAGTTGTTCCGTTTTTTCCGCGCGGGTGCAATGCGTTTTGATGCGTTTTTCACGCGCGTGAAAAAAAACTGAATGTTTACAAACAACATCTCTAAGCAACCATCAGTGAAAAACGCATTGCATCCGCACTTGCTTGCGGATGCAATGCGTTTTTAACGCAGCCCCATTCACTTCTATGGGGCCAGGGCTGCGTGAAAAACGCAGAATATAGAACATGCTGCGATTTTCACGCAACGCAGAAGTGATGCGTGAAAAAAAACGCTCATCTGAAAAGACCTATTGAAATGAATGGGTCAGGATTCAGTGCGGGTGCAATGCGTTCACATCACGCATTGCACCCGCGCGGAAAACTCGCTCGTGTGAAAGGGGCCTATGGGAACACAGGTGGGCGGGGAGGTCATGTGACTGCTCCTCTAGACATGCTTGCTGCAGTGCATGCTGGGATTTTTACTTTCACTTTGCAGCTGCTCCTCCCACACAGCCTGTCTGAGGGAGCTCCTCCAGGGAAGTGTGTCATGGTGAACAGGTTAGATAAATGACGTACAGCCAGTACGTCACCTGAGAAATACTTCATAGTGTTGGCTATTGTCTGGGGGAACTTTGGATTTTTGATACTTAGGGTGGCCAACCCCTTTAAGGGCTCATGCACACAAGCGCGTGCTGGTCATGTCCATATTGAGGCCCGCAAACAGAAAGGCTGCAATACACGGGCACCATCTGTGTGTGCACCGTATCATGGATGTGGACCCATTCACTTGAAGGAGTCAGCAATCCATAAAACAGGGAGCAGAGGCAAGGAGCGGAAGGCCAGTGAAGCACTATGGAGCGTTTCCGTGGCATTTTGGTCCGTGTCTACGCACCACAAAAAGAATTGAACATGCTCTTTTTTTTGCGGTGCAGACAGATCGTTGATCCATTCAAGTTGAATTGCTTTGCATCGGTCAGAGCAGGACACGCGGATGATGCCCGCAATTCATGGCAGGCACACGTTTGAGTCCTAACAGGAATTTGGTCTGGCCTTTTTTACCACTAAAATAAAAATGCAATAAAAACAACTCATTTTGCAAAACTCATTTGTTTTTTATGGCCATTTTTCAGTGTCATTTTTAACGCAAGTTTTTTTTAGGTGTATTTTTAGTTATAGAAAAGAGGATGGAAACACGGCAGCAAAGAAACGCTTGTATATCCTGCATTTCTTTTTTTTCAGCTGACATATGGCACTGAAAATGCCTCTCAACTTAAAGGCTATGTAAACCTTTGGGGCCAATTTTTATGATTGCATTTTACTTATTTTTAGCTAAAAATTCAATTATATTAAAAATATTGAGTTGTTTAGTCAGAAAGGGTTAACTGTTTTTCTAAGGCTACTTTCACACTCGCGTTTGCAGGATCCGTTTGCGAGATCCGTCCAGGCTCTCACAAACGGATCCGTCATAATAATAGAACCGTCTGCATCCGTTCTGAACGGATCCGTTTGTATTATTTTTTACATAGCAAAGACGGATCCGTCTTGAACTCCATTGAAAGTCAATGGAGGACGGATCTGTTTTCTATTGTGTCAGATAAAACGGATCCGTCCCCAATGACTTACATTGTGAGTCATGACGGATCCGTTTGCATCAGTTTCTTCATGCGGCAGCAAGCAGCGTTTTAGTGTCTGCCTCCAAAACGGAATGGAGACTGAACTGAAGCAAACTGATGGATCCTGGATCCTTTTCCATTCAGAATGCATTAGGACAAAACTGCTCAGTTCAGGACCGTTTGTGAGAGCCTGTGACAGATCTCACAAACGGATCCTGCAAACGCAAGTGTGAAAGTAGCCTAAGGCCTCTTTCACACTAGCGGCAGTCCGGATCCAGCAGGTGAAGGGTGCCGTCGGATCCGGACTGCCGCAGGGACATGTGTGGGGCCAGAACCGCGTTCCGGCCCCACACATGTCACACAGTACCATGTACAGACATGCACACAAACACATACATACTTACATACTCCAGGCAGGCAGGCAGGCTGCACGTCTTCACGCCCAGGAGGCGCGCAGCTATGACGATTCCCCACAGAGCCCTCTAAGGCTACTTTCACACTAGCGTTTTTAAATTCCGGTATTGAGTTCCGTCATAGGGGCTCAATACTGGAAAAAAAACGCTTCAGTTTTGTCCCCATTAATTGTCAATGGGGACAAAACTGAACTGAAGACAACGGAGCGCTCCTAAAAGCATTCCGTTCCGTCTTCAGACCGGAGAACAAACCGCAGCATGCTGTGGTGCTCTCTCCGGTCCAGGCATCCGCACCAAGCCGGATCCGGAATGACCCCCAATGCAAGTCAATGGGGACGGATCCGTTTGGTGTGACCACAATGGTGAACTGATCCGTCCTCCATTGACTTTCAATGGAGTTCAGGACGGATCTGTCACCTACACACATACATACAGACATACATACATACTCCAGGCAGGCCGCACGTCTTCACGCCCAGCTATGACGATTCCCTACAGTGCCCAGCAGAGGGCGCTGTGGGGAATCGTCATAACTGCGCGCCTCCTGGGCGTGAAGACATGCGGCCTGCCTGCCTGCCTGGAGTATGTAAGTATGTATGTGTTTGTGTGTATGTATGTACAGTATATGGTACTGTGTGACATGTGTGGGGCCGGAACGCGGTTCCAGCCCCACACATGTCCCTGCGGCAGTCCGGATCCGACGGCACCCTTCACCTGCCGGATCAGGACTGCCGCTAGTGTGAAAGAGGCCTAAGTTTGTTTCTGGTACTTTCACTTTGTGCAGGTCTAATAATCCTTATCTCTAAACTACTGAGAGGTCACAAAGACTTATGTAAGTTGCATTTTTATCAGTAAGATAAGCACTGAGCTATAATGAGTGTTTATAAGGTCAGAGAGCAGAGATAAGGAGTCCGTCTGCTCCTCAGATGACTGAAAAGACAAAACAATCCACAGGCAGCTAGTAGAGCATGTCAGCTCTGTACACAAAAAAAGGATTCCATATTGCTAATAAAGACCAATTGAAAAAATGATTTTTTTTATCTCAAAATATGTACAGTACAATAATAAGAATTGCCCCCAAAGGTGTACATGGCCTTTAAGGCTGTATTAGTTTGGCAGATCATTGCACTAACAAGCGACCGTAGTAAAGTTCGTTAGAGATGATCTGCAGTGTAATTCTGCCACCTATTACCCGATGCTTGTTCATTGGGCAATCCAGATTTTGAAACTGGTTTAAAAATGATTGTTTGCGGTGGCAGAAAAGTGCTGTCTAATCATGATCTGCTGCGGCAAACAACTAGTCAGTATGAGGACGAGCGGTGGCATTAGCGATCACTCCTCCCCATTCTGTGGAGGAGACTGCTGCATGTAATAACAGCGGTCTCCTCCACTAACAAGCAGGCAATTGCCTGGAAGGAACGCTTCCCTACTGACAATCGTCTGCTGCATCACTGTAATACAGCCTTCAGACAGGGTTTTTTGTAGCATATTTAGCGAGGCAGTAACCTCCTGGATACACACAGCGCAGGCTCTCAAGTACAGTATCACTGCTCCATGCCAGCGCTTCCTTCTCCTGCCGGCATGGGCGCAGCCATGCAGGTCCTGGCCGGTGGCGGCTCCTGTCGCCAGCATCCTCTTTCTTAGGCCTCATGCACATGAATGGATTTTCTTTCCGTGTCCGTTCCGTTTTTGTTTTTTTTTGCGGAAGTTGCTCTGTGTCCATTGTGTTTCCATATGTCTGTTGCGCCAAAAAATAGAACATGTCCTATTATTGTCCGCATCACGGACAAGGATAGGACTGTTCTATTAGAGGCCTCTGAGGTAGTTGGTCATGTGGGACAGCGATGAACATGACAGTGAGTAACATATTTAAATGTAGTAGTAAGAAACTGTAGGGCCTTAGACCAATCTTCTGTAAGTAAGTCTATAATAGGATTTGTTCTGGTAAAAGTATTTTTTCTCCAAATATATCATATACTCACCTTGTACATTTTATGGATAATGCTGGAGTTTGAGAAAGATGAATAACATCTTTATTGACCTTAGGGGTAGACTGCAAGAATGGGCCAAGACAGTGCCTTATCAGTAAGTAATGATAAAATTCCCTGATGGAAGGGGAATTCAACTTGAACGTCCTTAAATAATCTCAATGTTCTCCATGTGGATAGGTCTAGATGTCCTGTCTCTTTTTCAAGTAGATGGATGATATTATGATTGACCAACATAGAATTGGAATTTCTATAGACTGATTGTATTTGTCACCAAAGCAATCTAGCATCTAATATGGTAAGTAAGCAGCTTGGTGGAACAGGTGTGCTCCATAAAGTTCTCACCAACTCATCTTTCAGTAAGATACTACCTAGTCCTAGTACATTTGCTCCCATGGTTTTTGTAAGTCTTCTGCCCACCAATCTTCTAGAAGAGATATCACTATAGCTTCATAGTAATCTTTAACAGAGAGTAAGACCCATTCCTTCAGCCCGTTTCCTCCTCACCAATAAAGTATGAGCAATTCTTGGCCTTACGAAAGAAAGCTTCGGGTAGAGAAACCAGGAGCGTATGGAAAGTATAGATCAACTTGGAAAGTACCATCATTTGGAAAGATGCAACCCGCCCAACCCATGATATTTCTTGTGTTAAAATCCCGCTCAACCGTTGATAAGAAAGGTGCAAAATTGTACTTTTATAAAAGAGAGCAGGAAGAGGTAAAGTGGGTACCTTGATAAGCTATACCTATATCCTGCCAATCAGGATGGAAGGATGACTAAAAGGGGTTCTCCAAGTTAAATTTATTGATGACCTATCCTCAGGATAGGTCATCAATAGCAGATCGGCAGGGGTCCGACATCCGGCAGCCCCGCCGATCAGCTGTTTGAAGAGTAGGCGTGCGCCATACCAGCGCTGCCTCCCGTAACAGGGGTAGTGGTGAGTAGGTGTAATTACACCTAACCGCCCCATTCATTTCAATGGCAAGAATCGCTCCCATAGACTTGACATTGAAATGAATGGGGCAGTTAGGTGTAATTACACCTACTCACCACTACCCCCATTACGGCCAGCATGTAAACAGTGAAGAGAAGGCAGCGCTGGTATGGCACGCGCCTCCTCTTCAAACAGTTGATCGGCGGGGGTGCCGCCGATCTGATATTGATGACCTATCCTGAGGATAGGTCATCAATAAATTTAACTTGGAGAACCCCTTTTAGTCATCCTTCCATCCTGATTGGCAGGATATAGGTATAGCTTATCAAGGTACCCACTTTACCTCTTCCTGTTCTCTTTTATTAAAGTACAATTTTGCACCTTTCTTATCAATGGTTGAGCGGGATTTTAACACAAGAGCCTTTAAGGGCTTGGAAGTCATCATGAGGGATGTGGATGGACAAAGTCTGAGACTTAGCTTCATTTATTTTAGGATACGATACCCGTTCAAAATTGGTGATTATGACTAAAGCTTTCTCAAGAGATTGTAATGGATTGGTAACAGTGAGGATAATGTTGTCTGTGTACAGTGAAAGAACTTTGTTAGAAGTCCCTATTGTAGCACCACTAATCTCCATTGAGTTTCAAATATGTTTTCTGTGGATCCATTTCACAAATGATAGAAGATGTCCTATTCTTCTCTGTAATGCTCCATTCACACGTCCTGTTTTTCTTTCCTGATTCGATCCTGATCTGGATCCATTCATTTCAATGGGTCCTGAAAAAATCAGGATCGAATCAGGAAAGAAAAACAGGACGTGTGAATGGAGCCTAATGCGGATGAGAAAAGTAATTTCTGTTGATGGGGGTAAGAAAAATGTATGCACATGGAAGGTATTTGTATTTTGCTGACCGAAATACCATTCATTTCCTTTACAGGGGTTATGCAGGATTTTGGTTGGCCGATCTTCTATACAGATCATCAATATCAGATCAGTGGGGGTCCGAGTGCCCACATCCCCACCAATCAGCTGTTCAAATAGGACATGGCATGCCGTGAGCGTTTAGGCCTCCTCCTCCCTCCTCTTAGGCCAGTGACATCACCAAAATCAATCATACGGCCTCGGCACAGCTCAGTCACATTCAAGTGAATGGGGCTGTGCTGCAAAACCAAGAACAGCAGCTATCCAACGGATTGCGTGTGCTTGGTAAGATGTGAGGAGGCTGCGCTCACCTGAGCTCTGTTGAGCACAGCGGCCGCTTCAAACAGCTGATCAGTGGGGTGCCAGGTGTCTGAGGATAAGCCACCGATATCAAAGTCCTGGAGAACCCCTTTACAAAAAAAAAAAAAAAAAAGCGTGATTTAATTTTTTTTAAAATTGGAATTAATGTGTTATTAATGTCAAGTTTTTAATTGTCTCATTAACGCTCTGTTCAGACTGTTGTTTACTTCCATCTGACATATATTTTAAACATATTCCTCAACGTAGACTACTGTATAAGTCTACAGTGGCCTGACTCTTTAACCACTTCCCATCCGGGCCATTTACCCCCTTCCTGACCAGGCCTAATTTTGCAAATCTGACATGTGTGACTTCATGTGGTAATAACTTTGGAACGCTTTTACTTATCTAAGCCATTCATAGACTGTTTTCTTGTGACACATTGTACTTTGTGTTAATGGTAAATTTGAGTCAATATATTTTACCTTTATTTATAAAAAATCCAAAATTTACTGAAAATTTTGAAAAAAAAAATCACAATTTTTTAAATATTAATTTCTCTGCTTTTAAGTTGCATAGGGGTATCTAATAAAATTGTTATTAATGAACATTCACCATATGTCCACTTTATGTTGGCATCATTTTGGAAATGTAATTTTATTTTTTGAGGAAGTTAGAAGGCTTCGAATTTTAGATGTAATTTTTAAGATTTTCATGAAAATTTCCAATAGTTAATTTTAAAGGACCTTTGCAGTTCTAAAGTGACTTTGAGGGGCTTAAATAATAGAAACCTCCCATAAATGAACATATTTTAGAAACTACAGCCCCCAATGTAATCCAAACTGATTTTTACAAAGTTTGTTAACCCTTTAGATTTCCCTCAAGAATTAAAACAGAAGGAAGGTGAAATTTAAAAATAATCTATAATTTTTCCTATAAGATAGCAAGGGTAAACCGCAAATCAAACCTGAATATTTATTTTCCTGATTCTGAAGTTTGCAAAAACCCCCCATATGTGGTTGTAAACTGCTCTGTGACCGGCAGTAATGAGAGGGAGATAATACAAGCATTTGTGATGGCTTTGACAGCTTAAAAGTTAAAGCTCCATGTTCTTGGCTGTCAGGAGGCAGCTGAGTCATGGAGCTTCTATGTACAGGTGATGCACACAGGGGGCAAAGCTCAAGGACATTTTAAAACGTCCATTCAGAGATAGAGATCCACTACCAGGACGTTTATAGTCAATGGGCAGACTGGAAGTGGTTAATTTTAAAAAAGATAAAAAAATTTTAAAAAGTGTGGTGTACAATTTTTTATTTTCTGTGTCCCTCTCTATAGGAAAGCACAGCATCCAGTGAAAAGAAAAATGTCGGCCCAGTGTGTGCCAAATTAACGCTCTTTGGCACACAGTGGGTGCATTGGGGCCTACAGATACAATTCGTATATGCGGCAGGAACTTTTGCAACCAAAGTCTCAACAGAGCATAATGCAGACAAAATGAAATCAAGATTTCAAACAAATGATCCGGGATACATATTGCTTAGTAGCCTAAAGGGCTTGTAGTTCCCACCATCTCTGGCATTCAAATATCAGTAGTGACAAGAATGGCACAAATGGTGGTACTGTAGCCTTATGGTGATAAATTATGCCGATCATCCAGCTAGAAATCCACTGCTTTGACATTTCTTGCAGAGATCCCGTTGCCAGATGAAGGCAGCTAATAATTTCTAGGTTATATTTATCTTAATAACAGACCTCAGGGTCAGAAGCAACATCTTCAGGATCAGGTAATGTTGCATCATTAGGTGTTGTATCACTTGTGTTGTCAGACATATCTGAAAGTAAAATGACAAGAATCAGCATGCATTGTGGGAAGTATCTGAGCCCATTCCACAGAACATTACATAGTCGGACTGGTTCATGAAGAGAGCAGAGACCACACTGTATTCAGTGCGAGAGCAATATTTAATAAACTAAGGGTACGGTCACACGTGGAGTGAAATCCAAAAAAAAAGAAGAATCTGTACCTAAAGGTCCTTGCCAGTAATAATGTTTCTTAAAGGGAACCTGTCATCTCTGAAACACCACCTGAGCTAGAGTAAGCGGTGTATAGTGTAAGTGACGTCGAGTCTGGTTATGTAAGTTTTATCTTCATACTCACTTCCATTCTGACGCTGTGCTCCCACAAACCTGCAGTAAAATGCACTCAGTGGACTCCAGTGCTCACTCACATAATGGAGAGGACTCAAAGAAGAGTCCTGTCAATGTATTTTACTGCAGGTTTGTGGGAGCACAGCGTCAGAATGGAAGTGAGTATGAAGATAAAACTTACATATTCAGATTCAGCATCACTTACACTATACAACACTTACTCTAGTTCAGGGGGTGTTTCGGAGATGACAGGTTCCCTTTAAGCAAGTGCCTGCAGAATGCCCCATGAAACAGAGGATTCATACTTAGCTGCTCTCCGACGCCTCCATATTCTGGTCACACTGTTCACATCTGGTGGTGCATGGGCATGGTCTCCTGCACCTCTCCAACCAATGACTGGTGCCATGCCGATGCACCACTGCAGCAGAGGCAGTGAACAGGACAGGGGCCTCAGGGATCAGGTAAGTACAAATCTTCGGTAGCAGGGGGCATGCTGTGGGCACTTGCTTAAAAAAAATCTTTATTACCGAAAAACCTCTTTAAAGACAGATGCCATTTCTCTTTTTTGGAATTCACTCCTGGTTTTGGCTTCCAAAACTGCATCAGGAAACCTGAATATCTGGCCATACACCAGGGATTAGCGTAAGCCCCAAAAAGATTACTGTAAGGCCCCTTTCACACGAGCGGGAGACTCGCATGTCTCCCGCAACGGATCTACAGGGCTGGACTCCGCACTGACAGGGATCGCATAGCATTATATGCGATCCCTGTCCGTGCCGAGTCCAGCCCTGTAGATGCGTTGCGGGAGACATGCGAGTCTCCCGCTCGTGTGAAAGGGGCCTAAGGGATCAATGGTGTTACTACAGATTTAAAGCAGTACTCCAAGATTTTGTAAATGTTGCAGGAAGCAGTTCAAAATTAAAATAAATAAAAACAACCCACACAATTTAGAAACATTCTTACAGTCTCCAATGGGCCTGTCCTGCTGATATACTGTAGCCAATCACTGGCCTCAGCAGTCAAGTGCGCATGAACAGCACATCACCACTGAGGCCAGTGATTCACTGCCGTTGTCATTGTAAAGATGAAATGTATTTGACCTATGCAGGATCGGCAGGGATTGGAGTGGTGGTGTTGGACAGGGATTTTTTTTTATAACGTATTATTAATGCCCCAAATAATGATGCTATTAATTACTGTTTGACTTCAGAACCCTACATTCATTTGAAATCCTACAATTATGGCACACACCGAGTGGTTTAGGACAGGGATGCCCAACCTGTGGCCCTCCACTACAAACTACAACGCCCATCATGCCCTTCTGAAGGCTGATAGCTGTAGTGTGTCCGGGCATGCTGGGAATTGTAGTTTGACAACAGCTGGAAGGCCGCAGGTTGAGCATCACTGGTTTCGAATATTGACTCCATAGACAATCATACAGCCTCATTCTTGGATACCAGTGGTTTCCTCCTTGCTACTATTTTGCCCATTTTGCCCAGTCTTAGTACTATTGTGGAAGAATGAATTCCAACTCAAGTTAAAGGGGTCCTTTCATTTCATTAAGTGGCATTTATCATGTACAGAAAGTTAAAACAAGGCACTTACTAATGTAATGGATTCTCCAAGTTGCTTCCTTTGCTGGCTGGATTGATTTTATTATATCTATTACATTATACACTGCTCGTTTCCATGGTTACAGACCACCCTACAATCCATCAGCGGTGGTCGTGCTTGCATAATATAGGAAAAAGCATCAGCCTCTCTGGTGGCCGGGACCGGGGGAACACACACAGGCTGGTGCTTTTTCAAATATTGTGCAAGAATGGCTACCACTGATGTAAGTTATCCACAGAGTTGCGCGTGACTCCGTTGAATAACTTTGGTAGTTAAAGGGGTATTCTCATCTTGGACAATGGGGGCATATCGCTAGGATATGCCCCCATTGTCCTATAGGTGCGGGTCCTGCCGCTGGGACCCGCACCTATATCAAGAACGGGGTTCCCAAAGTGAAGAAGTGCGCACCGCACAAGCGCGGCCCGCTCTCCATTCACTTCTATGGGGCCGCCGCAAATAGCCGAGCGCTGGCTCGGCTATCTCCGTCGGCTCCATAGAAATGAATGGGAGCGCACTGCGCATGCACGGCCACTGCTCCCATTCATTTCTATGGAGCCGACGGAGATAGCCGCTGGGACCCGCACCTATAGGACAATGGGGGCATATCCTAGTGGAAAACCACTGTAAAACTTAAAACCAAACTAGGCTTCGGTTCTCAGGTACTAGTTGGAACCAAAGCAGAGTTCGGTTTCAAGTTGTAAAGTGGATTTCTACTTTAAAAATCAACTACTGAAGTTATTCAACGAAGTCGCGCGCCACTCTGGCTCATTGGAGCCCATACATTCTAACACTGTTGGGAGACAAATCTCTGTACAGTATTATTCAGGCGTAGTGAACAAAGTCACTTTGGATTTTGCATCCTAAGCTCGCTTTGTTCCACTCTACTGATGACATATTGATTGAGGATTCATTGGAGGTCTGCTGCTGATAATGGCTGATTGTGGGGACTCCCAGCAGCAAGAAACAGTCCCTCCCAAGGCTGGGGATCCACAAAGATTTGGATGTCTGGGCTGCAATTTATTGCTGTAGCAGAACCTTGGAAACTAGATCATTTGTAATGATTGGGAAGATTTCAGCAAGTCATCAATCACTTATCAATTATGAAAGGGTGTACAAGGGAGTTTAGATATATGTTAAGACTAGTGTCCCATTACGTTAAATACCGTAGTATATAAAAAAAATTCAAGTACTAAAGAACTGAACAACATAAAAAATGTCAAATCTGAGAAAGCCCAAGCAAGGAAGAATTCATTGGAAGACACTGAAAAGAGTGAGTATATTACATGAGACAAGTCAGCGAATGGTGGCTTAATCGATAATTGCTTCTCCAGTGATTATTTGGTGCCGGCAGCTATTTTCTGGTGGCAGGTCAATTACAGGAGCTGTTATTAGCTGCAGTGTGCAGATAAGGATCATCATTCAATTCCAGCAATGGCCAGTTATTTGCCTTGATAATTGAAGAACCATTATTCAATCTGACTGTCTCTACTGATCATGCAGAATCTCACAGGAGCGAGCCTGAACGGGATGAAATGTGTTTGATTACTAGAGAAGTATACGGGGGGGATACAAACCAGTGCTGCACTATACATATCAGACTTCAGTCATATGAGAGCAGAGGAATGACACAGCTCTATGGACTACAGAAGAGAACAGGTCATTCTTCTACAAATGTCCAAAATATGTATATTACATTAAAGTGGTTGTAAGAGTTAAAGGGGTTATCCAACTTTAACAGAGTAGTCCAGACCTGCCTGAACCAGAGTGGGGGTGATGCTCACCGGATCCTCACCTCTGGTCTGTTGGGCTCCAGGACTTGCAGTTCTGCTCCCATGTGTTCCAAGGATAATAGGGGCACACATGACCATTGTGGCCAATCACAGGCCACAGCGATAACCTGTTCCTTCTGTGTCACAGGAGCAGGTCACCGCTGCGGCGATCACGCGTGCCCTTGGCAGGGGATGTTGTCCTTGGTGCGCGAAATGCGGAACTGCCTGCCTGGAATGGACCAACAGAATGGATCCAGAGGCAGTGAATCAGGTGAGCATCACCCACACCCTGGGTCGGGCAGGTCTGGGCCACTCTGTAGATAACCCCCTTTAAATTGTTTTGGGGAAAATTGCAGGGAAGCTGTAAACATAATAAAAAATATGAAATCACTTTCCTGAGCCCCCTTTGTTCCAGTGCCTGAGAACCATCCTCGCCACCTGGCTGCAGCAGTGGTGTGCCTGTACACCGCACATGACTACTGCAGCCAATCACTAGCATTAGTGTTGTCTTCAAAGACGATTATTTCTATGACTGCAGGAATGCTTGAGAATGAAGATAATGTAAAAATTACCATATTAAAGAAAAACTTAATAAATGCTTAAAGGACATCTGTCAGCCGATTTGTACCCAGGACACTGTCTGACCTGTTACATGTGCACTCCGCAGCTGGAGGCATCTGTGTTGGTCCCATGTTCATATGTGTCTGCATTGCTGAGAAAATGATATTTAAATATATGCAAATAAGCCTCTAGGAGCAACGGGGGTGTTACCGTTACGCCTAGAGGCTCTGCTCTTTCTGAAACTACTGCCCCCTCTCCACTGTGACAGGGCCAGGCAGCAAAAACATCATCAGACCTGGATCAAATCAATCAAAGTGGAGAGGACGCGGCAGCCAATCACTGGTCTCAGAAGTGACACTTTGCATGTACCGCTGAGACTAATGATTGGCTGCAGCAATCACATGAATGATTTTGTGACATTTCTGCTGTAGGACTGGTAAGAACCACTAGAGAGGCCGCCCTGGAGCCATCAGGGGATTTAATGGCTAAACATAGGTTGTTTCTCTGTTTTCTACCATTTCCTGCTTCTGGCCAATTTTCACAAAATCCCAGATAATCCTTGTATGTTTAAAAACGGAGCTAAAATGATCTACTGCAACCTAAGCTTTGAGCTAATACGTGGCAATCTAGGGTAATAATATGTAACATTACTGGCACTGTGATCTGGTTATAAAGACTTATCTTACTGTAGTAGAGAAAAAGATGCCCTTTCCAGATGAAACACTTTAGTGAGCAAGGTAAAATGGCAGCTGTCCATGAAAAGAGTCTGAAATAAAGTAGACAGACCTTCAGTACAGACGCTTACCAGATGAAGTTATGGAAACTTCTAGATGAATGAGATAAGTGAACTGCCTTCACTTAAAGGAGCTGTCACTTTACATTACAATAAACGCTATTTATAATGCTTCTTCATTAAAGAAATAGCCCAAGGTCAGCTTAATTTTACTGAAACATCCTGTTTCCACAGGTTTGTCAAGTCTAGGATGATCCAACATAAATCAGAACTAGCCAGGGGCTGTTTACCTGAATAAAATGGCGACGATACCATTTTCCTATTGGAGGCAGTCAGACAAAAAGTAGCAAAAAAAAAAAAAAAAGTGGCACGCAGAGGGAGTAAAATATTGCATAGGGTAAGGGTAAATGTGCACGTTCAGCATTTATGTGCGGACAGTCCGCACTGTTCTCAAGGAAATCCATGCGGTCAATCAGCATCAATTGGTGCAGATTTACATGCGGATTTCCACACTGAAGTGAATAGAGAAAATACGGTCAGGAAATATAAAATAAATTGACATGCTGCAGATTTAAAAATCCGCATCCTAGGTCAAAATCCGCGCAGAAAAAAAAAAAAATCTGCAACATGTGCATGAGAATATCTAATTTTTATAGAATACAATGTACATGATCTGATACATTTTCGGCACGCAATTCTGATCATGTGCATTTACATTTTCCGGAATAAAATCTGCTCCACAAAGACATAAGGCTTTAAGACTAGGTAAGCGTGATTGAAGCCTAAGTTACACTGCAAGCACACAATAATGTATGTTAGGCCTATAACACAGATCAATAAACAGTACTAAACGATCTTTATGGCACCACAACTACTAATATAAAAAATAGACACAAAGCCGCAAAATCAACAACCTGTCAGTACTACCAAGAAAGGACACTGGGGGAGATTTATCAAACTGGTGCAAAGTAGAACTGGCTTAGTTGTCCATAGCAACCAATCAGATTCCACCTTTCATTTTTCACAGCTCCTTTGGAAAATAAAAGGTGGAATCTGATTGGTTGCACCTTACACCAGTCATGATAAATCTCCCCCACTGTGCCGGTCTACTAAAGGTGACCATACACCTTAGACAGAAGTTGGTTGAGGAAATTTAAAGAAAAACTCCCGCAAAAAATTTTATTTTCTGACCTGTTAGAAAGGTGCATGATATAATATGTAGTGAATGTGATTTTCTTATCAGAGGCTGAAATTTAGAGTTTCCTCTCTCTTCTTATTGTAGCTGGGTCATGTGACCAACTCCCTGACCTCCAACTGACCCAGGACAGCAAGCCAGTCACTGCTCTATTCATTCCTATAAGGGCCCGTTCACACGACCGTGTGAATGGGTCCGCACCTATTCAGCAAATTTGCGGAATAGGGGAGGGCCCATTCACCTCTATGGGCGGCACGGTATCTTGCTGAGCCATGGCTCAGCAAGAAAAGATAGAACATGTCCTATACTTGTCCGTACACACGGACAAGTATAGGCATTTTCAATGGGGCCGCCCGGCGTGTGTTCCGAGCACTGCGGAACACACGCCGGGCGGCCCCTGTACTTTTGCAGGTCCACAAAAATACAGCCATCTGAACGGGGCCTAAGACTGAAAGTGAGGCTCCCATAGGAATGCATAGAAAATTAGACTTCCTGTCCACACATAAGTCTCTGTGTGAGTTGGTGGGTCTAATTCCTAGTCACATGACACAGATAAGAAACTTCAGGATGATATAACTCAAAAATTCAGCTACTGGTAAGAAAATGACATTCACTACAGATTACATCATGTACATTTCTAGCAGGACATGGAATAAAAATTTTTGTAATGGCCAATATGGACTAAAACGTGTACGGCCGCGTCTTCAAAATGAACGTTCACCAGATTGTTTGCTTAACTGATGTTCAACCATCTTCTGTCTAATGTGTATGGTCACATTTAGACAGACTGTCTAGACCTGCACCAGATTTATCACAGGCTGGATTATACATGTGGTGCACGGACAGACACTTTTATCTAACTTTATACCAACTATTGGTTGGCTTTGACTGAGATAGAAAATTCTGTCAGAATTTGGCCAAGCCCTCCTCCAGTAAGCCATGCCCTTTTGTTGGTCTATGCTCAGATAATTTCTAAGTTAGATGAGCCAAATTGTGCCATGTTTTAGTGCAATTTGCTTCAAAATCTAGGAGCACTCATATGAGCAAACGTGCACCAGTATATCTGATTCCTGCACAGAAACATGGGTTGTGGAGTGTTAAAGGGGTTATCCCATGAAAAGCTTGTATCCCCTTAACCACTTGATAGGTGATAGATATCGGATAGCTAGGGCCGACTGCTGGGACCCCCAGAGATCCCGAGAACAGAGGATTCCCAAGTCCTGTGTCTGAATGGAGTGGTAGAGCGCTACACAGCTCAGTTCACTTCTATGGGACTTACTAGCTCTTATATCTTTGTCAGTCCTATAGAAATGAATGGATCGACAGATAAACATGCACACTACTGGGACATGAGTGGATTTGAAGGCACTCCGTTTTTGGGACCCAAACAAGATTCGTGAAAACTACATTAAAAAAAAGTCGCACACACCGAGGAGATTTATAAGGAAATATATAGAGAAACTTTCTCTTCATATAGGGAAACCAAGTCTCCGAGAGAGGAGAGTTGGTTTCCCTAGAGAGGTAGAGAGGGTGCAGCAGTTAAACAGAGCAGAGCCTCTAGTTGTAATGGCAACGCCCCCGTTGCTCCTAAAGGCTCATTTGCATATATGAAAACCTAATTTCTCTTAGCAATGCCGGCACATATGAACATGGGACCAACACAGATGGCTTCAGCTGCCAAACGCACATTCAACAGGTCAGTCAGTGTCATAGGTACAAATCTGCTGACAGAGGTCCTTTAAAGGGCCAATCATGGCCAAAACTAAAAATTCATCCTTTGGCTAAAGTCATGGAACTATACATGCTCCCAAAGTTAAATTCACCTGAATACTGCCATTACAGAGATCCTCAGGTTTATGTCTCTCAGGCGCCATAATACATCATTACCGCTGTGGGAGGGGCTTAGTCCTGTGAAGATTGCTGAGAGGTATTCGCCATCCAACCTTGGAGTCAGAAATACAGTAACAAGAAATAAAAGGGTGTATAAAGCCCGGACAATGTAGAAGTAGGGAACACACACAAATACTATGTTAGCTGATTTTTCCATTTTTGACCGGAGTGGTCCTTTAGCCTTCTGTTTATTCTTCCTCTCCACCTTTCTGCTCAGGAAAGTAGACTTTCTTGATCAGCAAGCTGTTAGTGACATGTCATACGATCTTTTGTTAGAATGACAAGGCCTAACCCTGAACACGTGACTGTGGTAGTTCATTTAAAAGGAGACGTCAGTGAAAGGAGGAGTTTTCCATGTGAATTCTTATTTGACGCCAATGTGGTTTCTTCCAGCTCTTCTGAACAATACAATATCCCCAGGAACATGCTTGGCTATTACATACAACTGAATCGTCAGGCGACAACAGCAGATCTCCAAATATCTGATATACTGGTTTTCAATTATCAGAGCTCCAGATAAAACGGGCCAAAAAAATCTACAGATGTGACAAAGACCCGCACCGCAGCTCCTCATAGAAACCAAGGTCTGTACATACAATGCACTGGATTAAAGACCCTGTTCTGTGGACCCCGAGGAGAAGACAGAAGTGGTCTAACGCCGTCTCCTTTCCTCGTTACATAGCATTCAATGAGTGCTATACAGTGAATAGAGGAACCAGCTATACCACCTATTCAGATACCTACACATGGGGTGCGGGTAAACATGCAGAAGATCCAGGCAAATTTATATGCTAATTTCTGTGCATTTCCACTCCAAACCCGCATGTGGAACTTGCATTTTTGTGCGGAAAAAAGGCAAAAATCTGCGCCAAAAATCGCAAATCTAATTGATATGCTGAAAATTCCTAAATCCACACGGCAGCTCAATTTCCGAATGGAACAAAAGAAAAGCAAAGCATACATGAAATTTGTATATTTCATCATACTCTTTGCTGGAACTGTATAATGCTACGGTTTTTCGGCATCAGAACCCGTGAAGAAAAACTGTGCGTAAGACTTCATACACACAATCGTGGGCCGGCTGCGCTCGTATTGCGGCCCGCAAACAGCGGGTTCACAGTATACGAGCACTGGCCATGTGCGCACCATACCGTTTACTTGAATAGGTCCGCAATCCGAAAGATACGGAGTGGAACGGATCGGAAGCCAACGAAAGCACTATAAAGTGCATGCACTACTTTTTTGCGGGGCAGGCCGTCGGATGCAGAACGCAGACCCCGTTTTAAGGGAGTCGGTCACCTAATCTGAGCCTTATAGACCGCTCAGATCAGGTAATAGACTCCTTTGCCCACATCTTTGTTACCTTCATTTTTGCTGTCCCTCGACGAGATCTTCCAAAAAACAGCTTTATAACTCATGGTAATGCAGTCCGGCAAGTGCCCAGGGGCGGCATTAATGTTTTAAGTGCCCAGGCCCCTCTGCGCTGTTCCCAGAAAACCACACCTCTTTCATCCCTCATTTAGTATTCTTACCTCCTCCCTCACAAATCTCGTGCCTGCGCCGGCGGCTGGGTTTCTAAGTACAGACCAGCGCATGCACAGTGCAGATCCCTGCTCCTCTGCCCATACTGGGCACAGCAGTGAGCTGGTGCCGGGCAAGTGAGGGCACTTGCAACAGTAACGCCGCCCCTAGGTGCTTGCCGGACCTCATTACCATAAGTTATAAAGCTGTTTTTTGGAAAGTCTCGGCGAGGGACAGCAAAAATTAAGCTAACATAAAGATGTGGGCAAAGGAGTCTATTACCTGATTTGAGCAGTCTATAAGGCTCAGATTAGGTGACAGACTCCCTTTAAGTGAATAAGTCTGCAGACAGTGGGCACACAATCAGTGCCCGTGCATTGAGGACTGCAGCGCGGTTGTGCGCATGAGACCTAATCCACAACGTGTGCAGGCAACCTTAGACCCACCAATAACATGATCACCAGGTGTCTCAGGCAGGGCAGAGCTGCTGGGTCTTAGATGACCTAGATCAGCTGTGCCTGCCTAACATTCCCCCACAGTGGGTTGCTTTCCCCAGTAACTGAGGCTCCTTTGGATGCCCCAGTTACAGTGGAAAAGTGCAAAAGATACCACAGGCAAGTGCAGCTTACCACAGGCATTATTTATCCATTTTTTGTTTAATTGAGAAATTGGTGCAAAAGAAATAATGCAAGGGTGAACTGAGCCTTAGGGATCTTTCACATAAGGGTGTCCCTTGCAGGAATCATGCTATGTATGAGTGAGAATTTGTGCGGTCTGGACTACAGAAGCACACGGCATTATCATGATGGATAAAGCTGTGTGCCCTTTCTGTAACAATCATACTGACATAAAACTGTCAGTATGATTCCATTACAGAAAGGTCAGGCAGAGGCACACAGCATTATCAATCATGATAGCGGCCATGTGTTTCTGTAGTCCAGACCGCACAATCCCTCTCTCACACGGAGCATGATTCAGGCAAGGGACATGCTCGTTTTTTTTCTGACATTTTAGTCCCATAGACATCCATTCTTTTTGGCTCTCTGTGTTCAGTCTTATGGTGTTAACACATTGGGGGAGATTTAACAAACAGGTGGAAAGGAAAACTGGCTTAGTTGACCATAGCAACCAATCAGATTCCGCCTTTCATTTTCCAAACGAGTTGCTATGGGCTACTAAGCCGTTTTTACTTTGCACCAGTTTTAATAAATTTCCCCTATTGTGTTTTTTATAGCTCTTTTTTCATACATAGTCTACAAAGGAACTAACATCAAAGGGCAATGCATATTTTTCTATAGAAAAATGCAAAGCTAGAAAAAAAAATTAAACTAGCAACATTTGTGAAAAATGCCACAAAGGCAAAAAAAAAAAACCCACTAAAAATGGCAAAAAAACAGCACAAGGCAGATGTTGGGAAAAGATGTTTGGGAAACTAAAATCTA
This sequence comes from Rhinella marina, assembly GCA_900303285.1. NCBI lineage: Eukaryota > Metazoa > Chordata > Amphibia > Anura > Bufonidae > Rhinella > Rhinella marina. The sequence continues at coordinate 170,069 of ONZH01015320.1, forward strand.
TAGTGTGGCAGCCCCCATACAGGTAGTTTTACTAAATACCAGCGCAGTCTGCTACATCAGTAAATATTTCTCAAGTTTCAGTCTGTTAGGATTTCTAAACGTAACACATACAGCACACAGCAGAATGAAGAAAGTGGCGATGAGGGCTTTCTGGCTTCTCCAGTCATCTGACTCCATCCTCCAGCACTTCTCCTCCCACAGTCACTCCTAGGTCTCGGCTGGGTGTGCTGGACACGTACACGGCAGTGGTGATGTAGCTGCAGATGTGTCACAGCTCCACATCCCTCACAATCAGTCAGTGTATTTGTTCCAAGTCTCACAGAACACAGAGCCTCACAATAAGGCCCCATTCACATGTCTGCAACCGTTATGCAATTTTGCGGAACGGGTGCGGACCCATTCACTTTCAATGGGGCCGCAAAAGATGCGGACGGTAGTACACAGTGTGCCGTCCGCATCCGCACTTCTGTTCCGCTCCCGAAAAAAAATAGAACATGTCCTATTCTTGTCTGAATACACGGACAAGAAAAGGCATTTCTATTATGTGTGGTCCGCAAATTGCAAAACACGGACACACGGACGTGTGAATGGAGCCTAAGACTACACAAGAAAAGCCTGAGGCAGAACCTGATGTATCCAACCAGTAATACGCATGCAGTGAAACCTTCCCAAAACATTACTGCTTCATCTACAAAACCTGTATCATACACTCCTCATCATCAAAATTTTAACACCAAGAAGGAAAAGTCATGGAATTCTGGAAATCATCGGATGGTAGACATGTTAAAGACATCTAGTAGACATCTTCAGGATAGGTCATCGATATCAGATCGGTGGAGGCATGACTGCCCGCACCCCCGCTGATTAGCTGTTTGAAAGGAACGCAGCACTTGTATGAGCGCCGCTTTTTCTCCACTTACCTACTGGCCATTGACACTGCAGTAATTACACCTAAGCTGTCCCATTCAGTTCTCTATAGTATTCACTTGAATAGGAAGGAGCCATCCCATTGAAGTGAATACACCTGCTCACCTCTGCAAGGACACTGGCGAGTAGGTAAAGAGTGAAGAGAAAGCGGCGCTCATACAAGTCCTGCGTTCACTTCAACCAGCTGATCAACAGTGGCGACAGTCAGGCCTCCGCCGATCTGATATCGGTGACCTATCCTGAGAATAGGTCATTAATATAAAAGCATACAACCCCTTTAATGATATGCAACTAGAGATGAGCGAACGTGCTCGTAACGAACACTGTACCGCTCGGCTCCCCTGCGCTCGCATGGGCGCAGGCAGCCGCTTCCGTCCTCCTCACCCGACGGATCCGGATGGCTGCGCCCATGCGAGCGCAGGGGAGCCAAGCGGTACAGTGTTCGTTACGAGCACGTTCGCTCATCTCTATATGCAACTGAAAAATAAAAATGGGAAAAGAAATATTCAAAACATCTAAATTTATTTTGCATTGAGTATGAGCGCCACATGCAGATACATACAAATGTACACACCAGGACATGCTATCAATGTCTGAGGAATGTTCTGCCACACTGAATGTAGAATCTGCTGCTGGCAGCTCCTTTTGCGCTGAAAATCCAGACAACTGAAATGCTGCAGATTTCACAAGTCACAAATGTCATCTACTTAACTGGTACTGTACAGGGGTGGACTGGGAACTTAAAGCGGCCCTGGAAAAAAAAAAATACTAAAAGTGGCCCTGTTTTGTAGTTGGGTCCAAATTGATGGAAGGCAGGGCCAATAATACCATATTGTGGCACATTATACCACCCCAACAGAGCCAAATACCACAGTCCATCACAAAATACTGCCAGTAGCACAAAATACATCCCCAAAAACTTCCACTGGCCGGCCAGGAGGAGGGCTCAGGCAGCCCCCTGGGTATCGGCCCACCAGGAAACTTCCCTGTAAGGTTTATGGCCAATCCGCCATACTGTATTACTCTGCAGATTTTCTAATCAAAAATCTGCACATAATATGCACTGTGTGGATGTGGCCTGAAAGAGACCTTGTCATGTATAAAGGGGCTATCCAGCAATTGATAATGATGACCTATCATGAGGATAGCTCATCACTATCACATTAGAAGGGGTTTGAGTCCCAGCACCTCCACCAATCAGCTGTTTTAGAGATATGCATCACTCAACGGAGCTCTGATCACAGCCATCTCCCGGCTTCTCTCCAAGCACAGCGCCGTACATAATGTAGTGGCTGTGCTTGGTACTGCAGCTCAGCACCATTGCCTTGAGTGGGGCTGAGCTGCAACTAGGACATGTGACTGGTGTACGGTGATGTCACATGGCCCAGGAAATGCCATGGCGCTGGCCTCTCCTAACGGCTGATCCGCGGGGGTCTCGGACCATGTTGATTCTTCTTACAGCTTCTTCTTGGAAAAGATAAGCTCCGCTAAATGGGACCAACACTGATTTTTGCTGTGCCTCAGTATAATGAGTAGAGTTGAGTGAATCAGGTTAAGATTGCTGTAGCCAAACCAGATTCTTTTAAAAACTACCTTAATAATATGGGCTCCGTCTTACTGTAAAATGTATGTCCACAGGGGAGGGCTTTCTGTTTCTGTAAATATCAGAACTTACTTTGTCTCGCTTCTATCACTGTACTAAAATATTAAGCTGAATTCACAAAGCAGAGTTCGGCTTAGTATTTTACTACAGTAATTTATGCCAATAAATGAATTGACATGCGATAGAGGCGAGACGAAGTAAGTCTTGTGATATTTGCAGAAACTTCAGAAACACGTCCGCAGAGGACATACATGTTACAGTAAGGCAGAGTCCATATCATTTAGGAAGTTTTTAAACTAATCTGGTTCGGATACAGCAATCCAAACCCGATTCGCTCAACCCTAATCATGAGTGACCTGACATTGTTTTGTTTAAAAATGGATCCTGGGACACTTTGGAGAAATGGCTGAACCACTGGTTCCCTGAACAACTGAGTTATTAGTGTACCTGAAATCCAGACCAGAGGGGTCCAGCTACCATAATCCAGGGAGTAGAGCGGGTGTGACGTTCCCTTGTGAAGGCCTCTTCATGGCACTGCCCTGGTGGTCTCCAGACCAAACTCGGGCTATCAGTGCACCAAAGACAAAAGCTGGACCCATCACTGAAGAAGAAGACAGACCTCCATTCCAGCCATTTCTTGTTCTGCATCATGATCAGTGGCATGAAGTCAATGAAACACCAGTAGCAGGACGTCTAGCTTACAGCCCAGTGTCATGCACATCTTCTGATGGTTTGTGTAGACACTGTCTGCTGCACTACGGTTGGGATGTGGCGTTCAGTTTCACCATTCTTCTAGTCAGACTATCAGTTCATGCAGAGGTTCACCTCTTGCTGTCATTCCAGTTTGTTGTTGTACTTTCAACCACCAGGACACATAACATTGAACAAAGCTGATATTTTGGTCTAAGCACGTAGAGATCTACTGAAGTAATAAACCAGGATGTCTCTGTCCCTCTCAGTCTGTGACAAGAGGCACTGCATAATCATCACACATGACGTGATCCGATTTTTCAAGTTTCATGTAAAAAAAAGTTTGCTTTATGCCCCTCCCACATGCCACATATTGGAGGTAGGTGCTCGATAACTGGATCATATGGAAACCTTAGCATCACCTGCTGCTTCCTCGATTTGCTTACCCTTATGGCTTGTCCTTCTTAGTGTTGTGATTTCAGTGTTAAGGAGTGTATAATATGTATACTGGCTATCTTCTTCATGTTTGTAGGCCATTTCAGTTAGTCACGTCAGATGTTTCTACTTACTATACAGGTATCCATCAGTGGAATCCTTCATGATAAACCTTGGTTAGGTTCCCACTGAGCTTTCTGATAAAGGTTCTAAAGTAGAGTTTCCTGTATGAAGATGAAGTATAAGTCCTTTCTTTTATATTTCTGATTGCTTCCTAATTTAATTTCTTGCTTTGGCTGAAAAATCTGCCTCAAAACCTCCTTAAAAAAACTCCATGTGAACCTACCCTTATTTCTAGCCACTTTGTCAAAGAGATGCACTGCTCTACTATAGGGATATATTCATCACACTTAGGGCTCATGCACACGGCCGGTGCCGGCCCATGCCCGTATTGCGGCCCGCATACACCGGGTCCGCAATACACGGGCACCGGCCGTGTGCAGTCCGCATCACGGACCCATTCACTTCAATGGGTCCGCAATCTGGGAGATGAAGAGAGGAGGCACGGATCAAAACACCACAGAAGCACTACGGCGCAAGCACTACTTCAGACCCTCGGATGCGGATCGGAGACCCCATTCAAATGAATGGCTCTGCAATCCGCATACGGCGGCCCCACTGTCAGTGCCCGTGCATTGTGAAACGCAAATTACGGTCCACAGCACGGGCACTGACTGCACACGCTCGTGTGCATGAGCACACTTTTAATGTTGTGTCCGTTTTAGAACATCTTTGAATTAGCGGATATTAAAACATCTTTTTAAGTGGAAGTCCTCTATAAAGTATATTAAAGGGGTTGTCCCATCTTGATATTCATGTCTGAAAGGTGCAGGTCCCACCTCTAGGAACCCCTCCTATCTCAAGAACGGAGCCTTGGTGTGAATGCAGCACAAGCCGCACATGCTCTCCAGAGCCAGAGTGCTTGACTATTTTCAGAAGTCCCATAGCGGTGGATGGACACGGGAGGGCATGGGCGGCTTGCTGTTCATTGAATTTAAGGCCCACTTCTTGAGATAGGACATTTATGACATACTGTATTGATAAGCCATGAATGTCCTTTGAAATAGCACTTAAAGGGATACTTATATATATATATATATATATATATATATATATATATATATAGGTGCAGTTCCCACCTTTATGGCCTGCACCAGGTGGGGGCACATTCGTGGATTCACAGAGCTCAGTGCAGTGACGTGCATGCACAGCCAACTTACCACTGAATTCATTTGGAGAAAGCAGGTGGAACATGCACTTATCAGACACATACCATAAATTGTGGTAACAGGTCTCCTAGAATGACTTCTTCATGCAAGGACTTCCCGTCAGATTTGGTGTGGTATTTAAGAATGGGAGCATATGACGCTGTGAGGAACAGAGCCCTTACCTGTGGGTACATTTCCTCCCACACACCACATGCTGCAAAAATCACAACATGGTTCTTGCTACACTTTGTACTTCTTTGGAATGATATAAAGAAAATGAAGCATGTATGAAAAACAATATAAGAAAATGACAGTGAGCCTAAGGCCTCATTCACATGACCGTTTTTTGAAGGCTCCAATGCAGATCCATTCACTTCGTTGGGGCTGCAAAAGTTGCAGACAGCACACTGTGTACTGTCCGCATCCGTTTCTCCATTCTGTGGCCCCACAAAAAAAAAAAAAAAAATTAAAAATGTAACATGTCCTATTCTTGTCCGTTTTGCCGACAAGAATAGACATTTCTATTATGGGCGGCCCATTCCGCAAACTGCGGAAGGCACACGGACAGCATCCACAATTTGCGGACCATAAAACCCGACACAGTCGTGTGCATGTAGCTTAAAGGGGTTGTCTCATGATGGACAATGGGGGCATATCGCTAGGATATACCCCCATTATCTTATAGGTGTGGGTCCCACCTCAGCCGCCCTCCATTCATTTCTATGGGGCCAGCGAAAACAGCAGAGCACTGGCTCGGCTATTTCCGTCAGCTCCATAGAAATGAATAGGAGTGGGGGCTGCCCATGCACGGTACGCTCCCATTCATTTCTATGGGGAGCTGGCGTCGTGGTGGCTGGACCGGAGTCCTCCAGCCACCACCTTGCGGAGCTCCGGACCCTCACCTATAAGACAATGGGGGCATATCCTAGCGATATGTCCCCATTGTCCATTACGAGACAACCCCTTTAAAGCTGTGGTCACGCTATAACTACTGTAGGGACGCCTAGATAGACTTTTGTGTGACCCTACTGAACCTTGGGAGGCATTAGATTTGGCATTTGCTGCATGAATGGGGTCTATGGGTATGTTCAGCAATATGTAACAGTTACAAGAGTAATAAAAAAAACACTAAATGCAAACATGGCCTTACAGATAAATTACTCCTGGACAGGTACGGTAATTAGGATAGAAATAGGGCAGAGAGTTTTCCGACATTTTACTACCGATGACCTATCCTCAGGTTAGGTCATCAGAATCTGATTTGTGTGGGTTCGACACCTAGGACCCCGCCAATCAGCTGATTGAGAGGGCGCCAGCACTCCTGTGAGCGCCATGTCCTTCCCACAACTTTCCCTGGGCCAGTGATGACACGTTCATCACTCATCACCTAGGAGCAGCTCAGTCCTACTGAAGTGGGCCGAGTGTGATACCAAGCACAGCCGCTATACAATGTACGGCACTGTGCTTGCTAAGCTGCGAGAAGGCCGTGGTGCTCACAGGGGTGCCAGTGTCTTCTTAAACAGCTGATCGGCGGTGGTGCTGGGTGTCGGATCACCACCAATCAGATACTGATAACCTATTCTGAGGATACATCATCCCCTTTAATCTATACGACATGTCCTTTACAACCATAGGTTTATGGTGACTGCAGCAACACCTCTGCATTGCTGCTCCAGTTCCCATTCCAGCACTGCCATAATACTCCTGCACAGTCTCTTCACATGTTCAGGATTAGATGAGAATTTAGTTAAATCCATTCCAATGCAAGTAAATGATGAAGCAACAGAAAAAAAAACTGCATGGATTTCTGTCCGGAGAAAGGGAGGAATTAGGGAACATGCACACAGCAGTGTGGTTTATCTGGATTTTCATGCAGATTTTACTGCATCTCTCCACCACAAGTTACTTGTGGATTTTTCACAGATTTTGACCCTTTTTCACACAACTGACATGCTGCGGACTTCAAGATCTGCACATAATATGCACTAGGGCTGAAACAATTCATCGAGTACATCGATGAATTCGACACAGAAAAATCCTCGATGCAAATTTTCTGCATCGAGGATTCGTTTGTGTCACGTGACCACAGAGCGGGAGTAAAATTACTTCCGCTCTGTGGTCTCCGCCGGCCGCAGCAGTTAACAGATAATACTTACATCTCCTGTAGAAGCGTCTCCGTACACGGCCCGGCTCTTTCATGGTCCCGCGCTGCACTTTGACCCGACTTCACACTGCGTCATGACGCAGTGTGTACGTCAGAAACACTGTGCAGTGCGGGACCATGAAAGAGCCGGGCCGTGTACGGAGGCGCTTCTACAGGAGATGTAAGTATTATCTGTTAACTGCTGCAGGAGGGAACTGAACCGGGGTGGGAGATGGGTGGCAAGCTTGTGACACCGGGGGGGGGGGGGGGGGATGGCAAAGCTGGTGGCACTGGGGGAGATGGCAAAGCTGGTGGCACTGGGGGGATGGCAAAGCTGGTGGCACTGGGGGGATGGCAAAGCTGGTGGCACTGGGGGGGATGGCAAAGCTGGTGGCACTGGGGGGGGATGGCAAAGCTGGTGGCACTGGGGGGGATGGCAAAGCTGGTGGCACGGGGGGATGGCAAAGCTGGTGGCACGGGGGGATGGCAAAGCTGGTGGCACGGGGGGATGGCAAAGCTGGTGGCACGGGGGGGATGGCAAAGCTGGTGGCACGGGGGGGGCAAAGCTGGTGGCACGGGGGGGGGCAAAGCTGGAGGCACTGAGGGGGGGGGGTCAGGCTGGGGGCAAAGCTGGAGGCACTGAGGGGGGGCAAAGCTGGAGGCACTGAGGGGGGGGGGGGTCAGGCTGGAGGCACTGAGGGTCAGGCTGGAGATACTGGGGGCAAATTGGTGGCACTGGGGGCGCAAGCTGGAGGCACTGGGAGGCGCACTGGGGGCATACTGGGGAGCAAGCTGGAGGCCCTGGGGGGCAAACTGGAAGCACCTGGTAGCCCTGGGAGGCAAGATGGTGGAACTGGGGGGCACTGGAGGGCAAGCTGGTGGTATCTTATGGCAATGGGGGGGCACCTGAAGGCACTTGGGAGCAAGCTGGTGGCACTGGGAGGCAAGCAGGAGGCACCTGGTGGCACTGGGGGGCAAACTGGAGGCAAAGGGGCCTGATGGCACAGGGGAGCTGATGGCATTGGGGGTAACTAATGACATATAGGACTAATGGCACGGGCGGGGGGAGGTCTGCTGACTTAGAAAGGTATACGTTCTTTTAATTACCTATTTCTTATTAGAGTACTCGATTAATCGTTGGATTAATCGGTAGATTACTTGATTACTAAAATAATCGCTTACTGCAGCCCTAATATGCACTGTGTGCATGTGATCTGAAAGGGAGCCGGTCATGTATAAAAGGGTTATCCAGGAATTGATAATCTATCCTCAGGATAGGTCATCATTATCACATTGTCAGGGGTCCGAGTCCCAGCACCTCCACCAATCAGCTGTTTCAGAGATACGCAGTGCTCAACGGAGCTCTGATCACAGCGCCATACATCTCATAGTGGCTGTGCTTGGTATTGCAGCTCAGACCCATTGACTTGAACAGGACTGAGCTGCAACTAGGCCACATGACTGATGTACAGTGGTGTCACATGGCCTAGGAAGAGGCTGCACGGCTGATCCGTGGGGGTCCTGGGTGTCGGACCATGTTCATTCTTCTTACAGCTTCTGCCTGGAAAAGCTACCCCCTCCTAAATGGGACCAACACTGATGCACTGATTTCTGCTGTGCCTCCTGCTGCAAATACATGTCATACCCTAAAAAAAAAAAGAAATACAAGGAAAAACCTGATTTTTATAAATCTGCTCATAAAATAAATCAATGTATCAACCTTTAATTCACAGGAGTGACTTTCTATACTTAAATGGGTTGTCTCATGTGAGACAATGGTGGATTATCACTAGGATATGCTCCTATTGTCTTATAGGTGGGGGCCCTATATCAGGAACAGAGCCCCGCAAGGTGGTGGCTCCCCATAGAGGTGAATGGAGGCAAACCAGGCATGACCGGCCACCGCTCCCATTCACTTCCATGGGCTCGATGGAAATAGCCGAGCCAGCCGTCCCATAGAAATAAATGGAGGGTGGCTGCGTGTGTGCACCCTCCACCACTTTGCAGGGCTCCATTCTCACAGTTGTGGGTCCCTGCGCTCGGCTATTTCCGTTGGGCCCATAGAAGTGAATGGGAGAGGTGGCCGGTCATGCACAGTGCGCTTTTATTCACTTCTATGCGGAGCTGGCTTGGTGGTGGCCGGACCGGAGTCCTCCAGCCACCACCTTGCGGGGCCTCTGTTCCCGATATTGATGTGGGTCCCAGTGCTGGCTCGGCTATTTCCGTTGGGCCCATAGAAGTGAATGGGAGCGGTGGCCATTCACTTCTATGGGGAGCTGGCTTGTTGGTGGCCGGACTAGAGTCCTCCAGCCACCACTTGCGGGGCCTTCGTTCCCGATATAGATGTGGGTCCCAATGCTGGGACCCCCACCTATAAGACAATGCAGGCATATTCTAGTAATAAGCCCCCATTGTCTGAGATGAGACAACCCCTTTATCACACTTGCACCGGCAGCAGATTTCAGGACCTTCCTACGCCGTGATCTGGCTCCCAGCAGCAGGAAAATGTTGCCTACCTTCACCAGGACTGTGAATATCCTGCTTCTCTCAGCTACTTCCTTTTCCTTATCTTTTTTGTAAAACACTCATAAACCTTAGATCTTAGCTGTCCTCCAATAATCTGCAGCTATAAAGCAGAATACACAAAAGTGATAACTGTACAGTGCGTGATTAACCCCTACATAGGGCTACAAGAGTGCCGCTCACACTGTCCATACCCCATAGTAAAAGATGGTTGGGGACATTTCGGGTAAGAACCCTACGGCAAGAACTTTGCTCAGTTTCTTCCTCTGCAGATAAACTCTGTGGACTCCTAACCCCTCATACAACCGGCAGATGGGATTAGGATACTTGTAATTTCATCACACTGAGGCTTATCCAACATCTGCCATGTAATCTCCTTATACATCGGTATATACCATGTTCTCCCTGTTCACTCCGTGGAGTGTCCATGTGTCCTATGCCGTCCCATTGAAATGAATGGGTCTGCATCCGATCCGCAAAAAATGTGGATTGGACGTGGACAAAAACTATGGTCCTGTGCTTAAGGTTTTAAAGGGATTTTTATATTGATGGCCTATCCCCAGGATCTATATCAGATCTGATCAGCTGTTTAGGGGTAGCTCTGGCACAGAAACACCACATCTATTGTGAACAGCACTACAGTAACCAGCTCCGTCACCGACACAATGGATGGAACGGTATAGATCCGTCACCGGAGCCTACCACTCAACCTCTCCACATTAGTGTACATACATCATCTCACCCAGGTGCCAGTCACAATCTATGGGGTAGTAATAAGGACAAGGAGCAACCATTCTGACCCCATCAATAACAAAAGGAGTCGAAATACTCAGCACACACCTGAGCCACTTCTGATTGGCTGAGGACAGATGCCATTTAAACAAACCTTGGACTACACGGGTGCAGGCTTATGTCACACGCAGGGTGACAGTCTGTGCATAGAAGTGGTGGAAAGTACTGGGAGTCTGACGTGCTGCAGCAGGCGGGTGACCACCAGCTCCCTTCATACAGGTGCACACTCCCCGCCTACCTGTTGCTGACATTACATAAGTAATGGACACATCCACCTTCTTACCTGCTAATGCTGGTTGTCCCTCCCCCACGTCTCCGCGTCTGCACCGGCTCCCCTACCTCCCGTTCTTCTTCTCACACCAACTGAATGACCCAACACCCCTACAGATACTTCCAACACCACCCGGAAGTGTAGCCACTTAGCCGGCCTCTCTAGCCGTGAACTATCAACTCTATGTTCCGGATTTCCCCCTGAAGTCACTGTCTGACGTGTGTCATCCTCTACAAACATGGCGGCGCGTCAGACTAGTTGATAGGCGTTGCCGCCCTCTGCTGGTGGGAAGAGAAATTGCATTTTTGGATGACGTTTCCCAAATAGTCCAGTTCCCTTCGTTGACGCGTTTTGAAATGAAATATTTTTATGAAACATTTGCCTGCTTGCGGGACATTTTAAAGGCACACTTCTACTAAAAAAAAAAAAAACATCACCTATTCTAAAACTCGTAACAACCTATTTGTGACTATTCTAAATGGGGTGTGGTTTAAGGAATCAGGTAGGTGGACTGAAGAGAGGATTGAAACTAGAAACTAGATTCCGAAGCACTGAAGGCTCCACCTTCCCACCTTTTAGAAATCAAGCATGTAAGCTTGTCAATCATGCAATGACATACCTCCCAACTTTGCAAACAAAGAGGGCAAATTTTTTCCACACTAGGCCACGCCTCTAACTCCACCCAAAACATAACTATACACCTAATACCACCCAGTCCCTTTACTGCCCCACATAGTAATTATTCCCCAATTATGTGCCCCCCCATTAATATGCCCAGCTGTGCCCCCAGTAATATGCCCTGTTATTTGCTCCCAGTAATATGTCCTGTTATTTGCCCCCAGTAATATGCCCAGCTGTGCCCCCAGTAATATGCCCTGTTATGTGCCCCTGGAAATATGCTCAGCTGTGCCCCCAGTAATATGCCCTGTTATGTGCCCCCAGTAATATGCCCTGTTATGTGCCCCGGTAATATGCCCAGCTGTGCCCCCAGTAATATGCCCACATTGTGCCCCTCTGTAATATACCCAGCTGTGCCCCCCTGTGATATGCCCACATTGTGCCCCCCTGTAATATGCCCACATTGTGCCCCCCTGTAATATGCCCACATTGTGGCCCCCTTGTAATATGCCCAGCTGTGCCCCCCTGTAATATGCCCATATTGTGCCCCCAGTAATATGATGTGCCCCACAGAAAGTTAAAATAAACACCACATACTTACCTTCTTCCTAGCAGCATCACCAGCAGGACATCGGCTGGTCTAGTCTGGAGGGGGCGGAGCCAAGGCTGACTGCTGGACCCGCCCCCAGCCCATACCAGAGGTATGGAGAGCGACAGGGGGTACGGGAGGGATGAAAGAAGAAGCAGTGAGCCGATGCCGGATCTCTGCTTCATCACAATGCAGGCAACTGCCAGAGACCGGGAAATACCTCCCCCGTACCGGGACAGCGGGATGGCCACTGCAATCCAGGACTGTCCCACTAGATCCGGGATGGTTGGGAGGTATGCCATTAGCACAGCAGACCATTCACTATGACCAGAGAAGGAAGGAGGAGTGGCGCAGTAAGGCGACTTTCACACAGCCTAGCCTGATACTGCCATTCATTGCCAAAGCCCATTGACTATAATGGGATCTTGGTGGTTTCTGACATGAGCGTGGGGTCCTGGTGCACGCATCGGTTTTTTTCCTGTCAAAACCCAGCACCAATGCCAGAAACCAGCCGAATTCACGGTTGATGCCACTATAGTCAATGGGCTGCGGCAGTTCACGTCTCGACTAGGCCAGACTGTTCGCTTGCTATCCTCTGTCTGGACGGATGCCTGAATGTTCTCCTTTTCTGTGCGCTCAGCAGCATTACACTCTCTGAGCACACACTGCAGCTACAGACTCATAGTCACCAACTGCCCTGAATTTACCGGGACTGTTCCCAGGGGCGGTCTTGGCATTTCTGGGGCCCTAAGCGAATTTATGTCCGGGCCCCCCCCCCCCCAATGACGCGTCACGCCCTGATGACACGCCCCCAATGACACGCCCCCCAAATGACACGCCCCCACACACATCAAAGACTGGGACTAGAGATGAGCGAGCATGCTCGGGTGGTATTTGCGTGCGCTTTTTCAAATCTGCACTAATTCATACGTACATTCATACGTATGTACACTAATGCGTACGTATTTTATAAATTAGTACGCATTAGCGTACTAATTTATAAAATGCGTACGCATTCGGACAAATGCAGTAAGTGACAGCTGGGCGGGCGGCCTTGGGCACCGGCTCAAGAGCGGAGCGTGGGGGCCCCCTTGGACGTCGGGGGCCCTATGCAAATGCATAGGATGCGTGGTGCCCAAGACCACCCCTGACTGTTCCTTATTTTCAGAGACACTCCCGGCAAATTTGCACTGTCCTGGGCTGAAAATAAGGAGGGGCTATTGGTTTGGAGCATTCCCAGGGTAAGACTTACATGCCCCAATTTTACCAACTGAAATGTTGGTAAGGACACATGCACACAAGCGGCCTGTGCCCGTATTGCAGCCTGCAAACACTTGAAAGGGTACGCAATCTGCAAGAAATGGAGCGGAAGCACTTTCAATTGAGTGGGTACGCATCTGCAAATGGCACCCACACGTTTGATGCCCGAGCATTGTGGACTGCTGGTCTTTAAGTAGGAGACTGAAGGAACAAGAGCAGAGACTACAGACCAGGACCCACTATGTATCTATTGCACTGAAAAAGATTAAGGATATTGTCACCGTCATGTGATCAGTGCCGGAGGGGGCTGGTGGTTGTATTTCTCTCCTCTGATCCCCAACAGAAGCAGTATGTACATGCTGGGAGTTGTAGTGTTCTTTTCTGATAGCCTACAATAGCAGCATGAATAAGCTAGTAGTTGTAGTTCTCTCCTATAATATTCTACTATAACAGTCTGTACATGATTAGAGTTGTAGTTCTCTTTTTTGATACCGCTCTCTCTCCTCGCTCAGTAGAAGTCTCTGGACCCATCCAAATTCCGTCCTCTGCAGTGAGGTGAGAGAGCACGATATGCCAGCACTTCACTCCCCTCATTCTAGAGATCAGTGGGAGTCCCAGCATTCAGATCCCACCAATCAAATCCTTTGAAATGTCTTTATGGCATAAAAGTCAAAAAGTTTTATGACAAGTGAGTGATCCTTTACAGATGACAGATGAACTAGAAAAATTTGCTGTGTCCTGCAGCCCCAGTCTTGTAGTATCTTACACCAATGTCTCCAGCTCAGCTATTTATCTGTTTAGGCATTGCAGAGATTGAGCAATGATATGGGAAATTGCACATCAGGTTTTGTAATGTGTTACTCCAAGACTAAAGTCACAATCTTAAATTTTTCATGAAACTTTGCAGTAACGTTTTGTAACAGTTTCACATATTAGCCACTATTTCATATAAGAATGAATGTTAACACTTCACAGGCCAAAGATGTTCTAGTGTGGGAGCGTTATTTCCCTCTATGAACACGGAGCGTGTTTCCCGCAGTGGACATACATGTCTGAATTTAGCCTAATGATGGATGGGACAGAGGAGCAATGGTCAGTCAGGCCCTGAGCTTTGTTGATAGACAGACACAAGTAAGGCTACTTTCACACTTGCCTTTGCAGGATCCGTTTGTGAGATCCGTCCAGGCTCTCACAAATGGATCCGTCATGATAATACAACCGTCTGCATCCGTTCTGAATGGATCCGTTTGTATTATCTTTTACATAGCAAAGACAGATCCGTCATGAACTCCATTGAAAGTCAATGGAGGACGGATCCGTTTTCTGTTGTGTCAGACAAAACGGATTCGTCCTCATTGACTTACATTGTGAGTCATGACGGATCCATTTGGATCAGTTTCCGTCAAGCGGACACCAAAACGCTGCAGGCAGCGTTTTAGTGTCCGCCTCCAAAATGGAATGGAGACTGAACTGAAGCACAATTGATGCATTGTGAACGGATCCTTTTCCATTCAGTATGCATTAGGGAAAAAACGATCAGTTTAGGACCATTTATGAGAGCCTGTGACGGATCTGACAAACGGATCCTGCAAACACAAGTGTGAAAGTAGCCTAAGGGATAGCGGGAAGGAGATAGTTGTTAAAGGGGTTAAAATCATGTACTTAAAATGTACGGCCTATCCTTAGCAGCATTATTCCTACCGCTGCCTTCCTCCAGGGATCTTTGCTGCTGCTTGACTGCAATGAAGATAGCTTTTCCACACTGCGGCAGACTGGCTGGTCTTTGTGGTCTGTGGCTTCTTCACAGTCTGTAGCTGCTTCAGAGTGTGGGAACTTGGAAGTGCAAGTCAGCTACCCCTGCTGCAGGCTCTCCCTCTCCACTGCGATGCTCAGCTGCTCTGTGGCCCTATCTACATTCTAAAATGTAGTAGCTAGTAGGTAGTGAGTAGTAGCTAGTGCCACTCACCTCTACTTCTAGCTAGTTGTTTGCAGGAAACCACAGTTTCTCAGCAATCCCAACCTCCTATGGGTCTCTCCCTCTTGATTTTTCCACAAAGCATACCTTCCCTCTTCCCTCCAGACTATACATATTAAGAACTCTGAGTCTTTCTTGATAAGTTCTATGCTTTAGACCTTCCACCATTTTTGTAGCTCTTCTTTGTACCCGTTCTATTTTAGCAATATCCTTTTGCAGGTGAGGTTATCCCCTATGGAGGCATGCAGCTAGCACTGGGATACGAGAGTTACCTTCATGCTAACCTCATCATTCAGCCCAGCCAGTACTATGTAATCCAGGCAGCTAACTCATTCGCCAGTGTGCCCATACAGTACATCTATAGTTCAGTGCAATACCCACCTGCATTACGGTACAGCATACAATAAGGTCCATCACTTTCTGCACAGGGCAGTATGACACAGAGTGGAAATATGATGTAACAGGCTGCCTGTGATATTTCTCTCTAATGTTGAGCTGTGCCCTGGGCTCGTGCACACAGGGCATTTCACCCTCCTTGTGCCTTATCATTTTAAAGGTGTTGTTCACCTTTGTGGATCTTTTTTTCAGACCCCAGAGCATGGCCAGACCCAAGATGGTAATGTGGTGTCTGTAGAAAAGGTATACAAAGGTGAACAACCCCTTTAACCCTTTCAGTACCGGAGGTTTTTTCGGTTCTGCATTTTCGTTTTGCGCTCCCTGCCTTCAAACAGCCATAACTCTTTTATTTTTCTGTTCACATAGCTGTATGAGGGCTTGTTTTTTGCGGGACAAGTTGTACTTTCCAACGCCACCATTTAATATTGCATATGGTGTAGTGGGAAGCGGGAAATAAATTCCAAATCAGGTGAAATTGCAAAAAAAACGCTATTCCGCTACAGTTCTACGGGTTTCTTATTTACAGCGTTCGATGTGCATTAAAACTGACCCATTACTTTCATTCTACTGGTCAGTACGAATCTGGCAATACCTAATATGTATAGTTTTTCTTGCGTTTTGATAAAATAATTAGAAAGTTGCCCTTTTTTTTTTTTCCTTGTCATATCTTGACCCCTATAACTTTTTGGTATTTATGTGTACAGAGCTGTATGGGGGCTCATTTTTTGCAGGACGATCTGAAGTTTTTATTGATACCATTTTGGGGTGTGTATGACTTTTTGATCACTTTTTATTTAATTTTTTTAGAAAAAAAAAGCGACAAAAAACGGCAAATCACCATTTGGACGCTTTTTTCCGCCACACAATTCGCCGTATTGAATTTTTTAAAATATTTTAAAAGTATGGGCATTTTCGGTCACGGTGATACCCATGATGTCTATATTTATTGTTATTTAGGTATTTATTTTTTAATTATACGGAAAGGGGGGTGATTTGAACTTTTATATCTTTTTTATTTTTTATATATTTTTTAACTTTTTAAAAAAATTTTTTTTACTATTTGAAAGCTCAAATATGTGCTGATATATTGTGGCTTTTCTTTTTTCTTTATGAGCAATCAGGGATTTTCTAGACTCAGATAAATCCAAGAATTGCTCATCTCTTATCCTGGCCTGCCATCTAGTGGCCAGAATAAGAATTGCACTTTGAAAACTAATCCTCACCAGCGAGGATTACAGTTTTCATATGGTGTACAGACACCCCGATTGGCCACACGGGGCATCTGTACACCATCCGTAAGCGAACGCTTCCGGGTTCAGACGCATCTAAACGCCCAGGAAGACGCCGCCAATCTAGTAAGTAGCGGCAAGTCTCTGATGTTAGAAACAGCAGAGACTTGCCGGCCATGACGCCTGCCGCACTTGCGAGCGGGCGCCATGTGCCCGCATCGCCCCAGCGCCGTACATGAGTGTAAGGGTTAAGGTATCCTAGCTTGTGTTTTTCCCAGCTGGGTAAGGCCCAGATAGCACATATGTAACACATGACATAGAAACATAGAAGATTGACGGCAGAAAAAGACCACCTGGTCCATCTAGTCTGCCCTTTTATTATTATCTTTGGATAGATACATGTTTATCCCAGGCATGTTTAAATTCAGTTACTGTGGATGTATCAACCACCTCTGCTGGAAGTTTGTTCCAAGCTTCTACTACTCTTTCAGTGAAATAATATTTTCTAATGTTGTTCTTGATTTTCCCCCCAACTAACTTCAGATTGTGCCCCCTTGTTCTTGTGTTCAGTTTCTTATTAATAACCCTTCCCTCCTGAACTTTATTCAGTCCTTTAACATATTTAAAGGTTTCAATCATGTCCCCTCTTTCTCTTCTTTCCTCCAGACTATACATATTAAGAACTCTGTCTTTCTTGATAAGTTCTATGCTTTAGACCTTCCACCATTTTTGTAGCTCTTCTTTGGACCCGTTCTATTTTAGCAATATCCTTTTGCAGGTGATGTCTCCAGAATTGAACACAGTATTTCAGATGTGGTCTCACTAGAGCTCTATACAGAGGGATCACAATCTCTCTCTTTCTGCTTGTTATACCTTTAGCTATGCAGCCAAGCATACGATTTGCTTTCCCTACCGCCTGGCTGCATTGGTTACTCATTTTGAGGCTTTCAGAGATGACTACCCCCAAATCCTTCTCTTCTAAGGTCTTTGTTAGCACAGAACTGCCAATACGATACTCAGATAGAGGATTTCTTCTCCCCAAGTGCATTATTTTACATTTGGAAACATTGAACTGCAGTTTCCATTGTTTTGACCACTTATCTAATAAAGATAAATCATTCTCCATATTATCGACACCTCCTGGAACATCAACCCTATTAAACACTTTTGTGTCATCAGCAAACAAGCAAACCTCTACCAAGCCGTCCCTTATGTCACTAACAAACATGTTAAACAGAACAGGACCCAGAACAGATCCTTGTGGCACCCCACTTGTAACCAGCCTCTCCTCAGAATACACTCCATTAACAACAACCCTCTGGTATCTGTCCTTCAGCCAACTGCAGATCCACTGAACTATCCAGGGGTTAAGCAGGCCCGTTTCTATAGGCGGGCGAGGGGTGCGACCGCACGGGGCGCAGGTGTCTGGGAAGAAGAGGGGGGCGCTGCGCTGCCTTATATCTTCATACAGGCTGAGCTGCGCTGGGTTACTTACCAACTCCGGCTCCTCCGGCTCACAGGTCTGCGCTGCTGTGTCCTGGCTGCCTGCAGCGTCAGGACATACAGAGTGCTCTCTGACCTGACGCTGCAGAAGGTCAGGTGACTGCAGCGCGGGCCCTGTGAAGAGGAGACAACAGGAGACCACCGGAAGAGGAGAGGAGCGGCTGAGAAGAAGAGGTAAGTTAATTTATTTTTTTAAAGTCTTATCTGAGGTCTGATAAGGGGGTCTGGATGGCTAATAAGGGGGTCTGAATGGCTAATAAGGGGGTCTGAAGGTCTGATCTGAGGTCTGATAAGGGGGTCTGGATGGCTAATAAGGGGGTCTGAATGGCTAATAAGGGGGTCTGAAGGTCTGATCTGAGGTCTGATAAGGGGGTCTGGATGGCTAATAAGGGGGTCTGAATGGCTAATAAGGGGGTCTGAATAGCTAATAAGGGGGTCTGAAGGGCCGATGGGGGTCTGAAGGTCTGATAAGGGAGTCTGAAAGGCCGATAAGGGGGTCTGATAAGGGGGGTCTGAGGACTGATAAGGGGGGGTCTGAGGTGTGATAAGGGGGGTCTGAGGTCTGATAAGGGGTCTGATAAGGGGGGGTCTGAAGGGCTGATAAGGGGGGTCTGAAGGGCTGATAAGGGGGTCTGTGGTCTGATAAGGGGGTCTGAAAAGCTGATAAGGGGGGTCTGAGGTCTGATAAGGGGGTCTGAAGGGCTGATAAGGGGGTCTGAAGGGCTGATAAAGGGGGTCTGAGGTCCGATAAGGGGGTCTAAGGTCTGATAAGAGGGTCTGAAAAGCTGATAAGGGGGTCTGAGGGCTGATAAAAGGGGTCTGAGGTCTGATAATGGGGTCTGAAGGGCTGATAAGGGGGGTCTGAGGTGTGATAAGGGGGTCTGAAAAGCTGATAAGTCTGAGGTCTGATAATGGCGGTCTGAGGTCCGATAAGGGGGTCTAAGGTCTGATAAGAGGGTCTGAAAAGCTGATAAGGGGGGTCTGAGGGCTGATAAAAGGGGTCTGAGGTCTGATAATGGGGTCTGAAGGGCTGATAAGGGGGGTCTAAAGGGTTGATAAGGGGATCTAAGGTCTGATAAGGGGGTCTGAAACCTGATAAGGGGGGTCTGAGGTCTGATAAAAGGGGTCTGAGGTCTGATAATGGGGTCTGAAGGGCTGATAAGGGGGGTCTGAGGTCTGATGGGGGTCTGGTCTGAGGTTTTATACATGGGGGGGGGTTGGTCTGAGATGGTGGGGTTCTGACATGAAGGTCTAATAGGGGTCTGATCTGAGGTCTGATATGGGGTCTGACAGACGTCTAATGAAGGTCTGGTCTGAGATGGGGGTCTCATCTGAGGTTTGATATAGGTCTGATCTGAGGTCTGATATGGGGTCTGACAGACGTCTAATGAAGGTCTGGTCTGAGATGGGGGTCTCATCTGAGGTTTGATATAGGTCTGATCTGAACAGTAAAGGGGTATTTTTTGTACTGGCACATTATCTGTGTGGTACCAGTATATTCCAGGGGACTGTTTCTACAGTATAGTTTTGGGGGGCACAGTGGGCACAGTATTAGAGGTGGCAAAATGGAATGTTCAGAAAGTGAGGAGGATGATTGAAAAGTAGGAAACTAAAATGTCTGTTTGTCAAACTCTGCAGAGAGAAGAGATGGCTGAAAGAAATCATCATGGCGGTCTGGTCCAGGGTTGCCAACCGTCCAGAAATTTCTGGACAGTCCGTAAAAATAGGTAACTTTTTTGCTCTGTCCGTGAAAAAAAATAGAGGTGTCCGTGATTTTTTTGAGGCTGGTGGTACCTGACTAGATTATTTTGGTGGTAAATATCATCATTTTACAGCTCACAGTAAATGGTGGTAATGAGTTCTGATCAGTATATTGAGCTATAGACCTGTATTACTTATAATATTTATCCTTTTATTATGGTTTTCCAATTTGTCTGTAAAAAATGTTGGCCGTTCGTGATTTTGGGATAACTTGTCCAGAAAAAAGAAAAATTCGGGTTGGCAACCCTGGTCTGGTCTGACAGGAGAATATGAGGAAAGAGAACATCTACATCACAGAAGACGTCACTAGATGTAAGAGGTACATATGTGGAGCTGTATGTCCCTGTACGAGCGCTGCTTTCTCTGCTCTGTTTACCTGATCACCACTGCAAATGAGCAGGTGAACAAAAAAGAGAAAGATGACAATTACTCTTACCGGTAATTTGATTTCCCGTAGCCTCCACAACGGCACTGACAGGAGCTTGCTCCCGCCTCCAGGGGACAGGAAACAACGGCGGAAGCCAAAATAAAAGGACTCCTCCTCCGGCAGTATCCAGTTAGTATCCGAGACCAGGACAGAAAACACAATAGCCACATAGACACCAACAAAGTCATACTGAATACTTAAGAAGATTAACGAAATATAGAGGCATAACTTATGCATAACATGTATAGTAACACAAAAATTTTTTTTTTTTTTGGGAGGGAAACCCCCAGTGCCGTTGTGGAGGCTACGGGAAATCAAATTACCGGTAAGAGTAATTGTCATCTTTCCCTATCTCCTCCACAACGGCACTGACAGGAGAATAACAGAGACAACTTAGGGGGGGACAACGGCGGACAATACCTTTCGTCCAAAAGCCGTGTCCTGATTTGTCAAAATATCAAGCTTATAGTGCTTAAAAAAGGTCATGGGACTTGCCCAGGTACCCGCTTTACAAATCTGCTCGATGGACGCCTGACCCCGTTCAGCCCACCAGGCAGACAAAGCCCTAGTAGAATGGGCCCTTAATCCCGACGGACAAGGAATCCCTCTCTCCTTGTAGCACAAAGCAATGGTGGACTTTATCCATCGGCTAATGGAGGATTTAGAAGCCCCGGCGCCTTTATTACTCCCCTGAAACTGGACAAGCAGCCTATCTGAGCTTCTGAAGCACTTAGTAGCTTCTAAGTAAACCAGAAGACATCTTCTGACATCGAGGTTGTGGAATTTAACTTCCAGCGGAGTAGAAGGGGAAGGACAAAAGGAGGGCAGCACAACCTCCTGCTGGCAGTGGAATTTAGACACCATTTTGGGCAAAAAGGAGGGGCCATGCGTAAGTATAATTCTGTCATCAAAAATGGTTATGGCAATCAAAAATGTTAATTTAAAGGTCAACAACCTAATGGATAAATCTGACAGGTTCGAAGGGATCGGACATGAGAACCGTCAGAACCAAATTGAGGTCCCAAGGGCAAACTCTAACTTGAGAAGGAGGGCGTAGCCTATAAGTGCCTTTAAGGAATCTGACCACCAGAGAATTTTGGGCCAGCCTGGAATCCAAAAAGGCACTTAGAGCCGACACCTGGACCTTAAGCGTGCTGGTCCTCAGCCCCTTATCAAATCCAGCCTGAAGAAATTCAAGGAGGAGACCCAGATCTAGGGGGTCCATTGGATTCCAGCGGTCTCCGGCAAAGGACAGGAAGGTCTTCCAAATGCGAACATAGATTTCAGATGTCACAGTCTTTCTGCTATGCAGCAAGGTGGAAATAACAGAGTCGGAAAGACCCCTCTGCCTTAGGAGTCCCCGCTCAACTTCCAAGCCGTCAAGCGGAGGCTCTTTACTCTTGGATGGACGGCTGGCCCCTGCTGGAGGAGATCTGGACACAGAGGCAACACCCAGGGTTGAGACACCGACAGAGACTGGAGCAGAGGGTACCAGGATCTTTTTGGCCAACAAGGGGCTATGAAGATAACCCGGCCTGGGTGTCAGGCCGAACGGAAGCGCTTGATACTGGAAGAGAAGAAGCTGGCCTTCTATGTAGATTGCGAATCTGAGAAGCCTCTGGCTGTCTATATGAATTGGGACATGATAATACGCGTCGGCCAGATCGACGGTTATCATGAAGAGGTCCCGGGACAACAGGTTTACTGCAGATCTGACTGTTTCCATCTTGAACTTCTCGTAACGGATAAACCTGTTCAGGTATTTCAGATTGAAGATCATCCTGTACTTCCCGTTTGGCTTTTTTATAAGGAAGAGGGGAGAATAAACTCCCAGGCTCTGTTGATCCTCTGGAACTTGAATGATTACTTTTTTCTTTAATAATTCTAAGACCTCTGACTCCATGGCCTTTTGTCTGACAGGATCCTTTAAGATCCTGTTTACGAAAAAACGAGGGGGGGGAATTGCGCGGAGATCTAATCTGTAGCCGGAGGCAACTAGATCCAAGACCCAGGGGGAGATGATTACCGATTCCCAAGCTATTCTGAACTGGGTCAGCCTGCCCCCCACCGGATAAATGGCGTCATTGGGTTTTCTTGGTAGAGGTCTCGGGATTAAACAAAAATCCCTTGCCTCTACCCCTTGACGATTGCCATTTATTAGAGGAATCCTTTTTTCTCTGCTCCTGCTGGAATCTTCTTTGGCCACGAAAAAGATTCTTCCTCTGATGGTAACCCCGGCTCTCAGAGGGGAACCCCTTCTTTTTATCTGATGCCTTGTCCAATATGTCGTCCAAGGCTGATCCAAAAAGCCTATCTCCTTCGCAGGGGATAGAACAGAGACGGCTTTTTGAACCCGTATCGCCCGACCAAGAACGAAGCCAGATGGCCCTACGGGCTGCATTAGATAGAGCAGTAGTGCGAGCAGAAAGTTTAACTATGTCTGCTGAGGAATCCGCAAGGAAACTGGAGGCCTGTTTCAGCATAGGCAAAGAAGATATTATCTCTTCCCTAGGGGTACCTGCTGTCAGGTGATTTTCTAGTTGGTCAATCCAGAGGGAAAGAGCTCTTGCAGTACAGGTGGCGGCAACAGCAGGTCTGAACATGGCCGCCCCTGACTCCCAGGTTTTTTTAAGCAGACCCTCGCACTTTTTATCAATGGGGTCTTTCAAAAGACCCATGTCCTCAAAGGGCAGGGCAGTTTTTTTAGATATATGGGCCACCGGCGCATCAATCTTCGGGGCCTTGTCCCAATTTTCGGTATCAGATTCCGCAAAAGGATATTTTCTTTTAAACGCTCGGGAAACTGAGGGTTTTTTATCTGAATCTTTCCATTCTCTGATTATGACTTTTTTAATGTTGTCATGTACTGGGAAAACTCGCTTTTTCTTCTCCCCCAGACCCTGAAACATCTGGTCTTGGATGGATAAGGGTTCCCTAACGTCCTCCAGCCTCATAGTCGCCCGGACCGTTTTTAAAAGGGCTTCTGTATCCTCTAGGGCACAAAGCGGACGGCCAGAGCCGTTGTCCGAGGAGACAGAGTCTGCCGCAGAGCATTCTCCTTCATCAAAATCCAGCAAATTAGGAGAGGGCTCCACAGATTTTGAGGAGGATGGCCGGGGAGATGTAGGGGCCATACGTAAATCTATGGCTGAGTTTACTTCATCTCTAATCAACACTCTGAGGTTATCCAAGAAGGATGGGGATTCCTCAGTAACCACTTTTTCCGTGCAACGAGCACATAGTGGTTTCCTAGTGGAGGAGGGGAGCGTCTTCCTGCACACGCCACATTTCTTTTTTGAAGATTCTCCACCCGAGGCTTTAACAGGAGCTTCCCTCACCTAAACAATAGAAGGGGGGGGGGGTGAATAAGGTTCTCATAGCCTATGGAACCTGCACCAACACCCGGGTGGAGCAAATTAACATTCACGGAGGAGGTCACTTACCGGTCTGAGGGCCTTAGCTGGATCCGCGGTCTTGCGTGCTTCCTCTGTGGAGGACTTCCTGGACGCATAGGTGAGTAACACCACCAGCAGAGCCCACAGGAGGGTTTTTAAATCTCCCGGGCTCCGGCGTCAACAGGCTCCCCCCCCCCACAGCTTCCGGGTCTGCAGCCACTTGAATCCCCCGACGGGGAGCCTACAGGATCCCTCCATTTTCTCTCCTGGACGCATATGCCGGAAGGCGCCGCCGGCCGCCCGATGACGTCACCGGAAGTCGCGCGCCGTGACACGCAACGCAGCCCGGAAGTGGGGCACGCAGCATACAGGAGCCTCCGGCCCAAGGAGGCTCCTCCCGCCAAGGCCGCAGCCTCGATCCACCGCCGAAGCGGACAGCCCGGGGATGCCCAGCGCGGGACTTGCTCCGGAGGGGTGAGAAGGGGAGCCCGCGCTCCACCCGGCACCTACACCCCCTACCCAGCCCTCTCCAGATGGAGGAAGAAAGGTAAGGCTGGGCGAAAAAATTACCAGAATCGGCACTGGCAAGGCTTCCACCTGTCCCAGGGGACAGGAAACAACAACTGGATACTGCCGGAGGAGGAGTCCTTTTATTTTGTCTTCCGCCGTTGTTTCCTGTCCCCTGGAGGCGGGAGCAAGCTCCTGTCAGTGCCGTTGTGGAGGAGATAGGGAAAACATCATTTCATTTTTCACCTCAGGCAGCAGAAAAGCTAGAATCGGCCCTGCTGGTAGTTATACCCCTGTAGCATAGTGTGCAGGGTGGCGGGGGGCTGTGCATAAGTCAGTGTTATTTGATTGGGGGGGGCGCATTTTTAATGTTCGCCCTTTTGTTAAAATTCCCTAGAAACTGCCCTGGGGTTAAGTCCAATTCTTGATAACTTCTCTATCAGCTCTTTATGGGGAACCGTATCAAAAGCTTTACTGAAATCCAGGTAGGCAATATCCACAGCACCACCTTCATCCAGCACTTTAGTTACATAGTCAAAGAAATCAATGAGATTAGTCTGACATTAACGGCCCTCTGTAAAGCCATGCTGGTTTGGGTCCATCAAGTTGTTTGTTGTTAGGTGGTCAATTATCTTTTTTAGAAGAGTCGCCATCATTTTTACCACTACAGATGTCAAGCTGACTGGCCTATAGTTACTAGCTTCTTCTCTACTACCCTTCTTGTGAATGGGTACAACATTGGCCATTCTCCAATCATCAGGAACATCTCCTGTAAGAAGGGACTGATTATACAGATCAGTCAGGGGGCCAACAATCACAGATCGGAGTTCTTTAAGAACTCTGGGGTGGATGCTATCCGGACCCATTGCCTTATTTAACTTTAGCCAGACAAGTTCCTCTAGAACATCGGCCTCTGAAAACACTGGGGCTGAAACCTTACAACTAGAGGCAATGCTATGTCCAGCCATGTTCTGATTATGAAAGTCGCCATCTGAAAAAACTGAGCAGAAGTAGTTATTCAGATGGTCAGCGACCGCCTTATCCCCATCTATATACAGATTTTTTCCATTGCTAAGTTTTGTAATGCTGCAGTTTTTCTTCTTCCTGTCACTAATATATCTGAAGAAGGTTTTATTACCCTCCTTAACAGATATGGCCATTTCTTCCTCCTTTGAAGCTTTAGCAGCATTAATACTCTGTTTTGTCTTCTTCTATATAATTTTATAAACTTCTCTGTCCGCTACACTTCCAGACTCTTTATACCTCTTATAGGCAGACTTTTTATCATTCACTATAGCTCTTACCTCTCTAGAAAACCATAGTGGATTTCTCTTTCTTTTCCTTTTGCTAATTTGTCTAACATATAGTCTAGTTGCCTTTAAGAGGACTTCTTTAAATGCCTTCCACTGAACACTCGCTCTTGCTGTTGTATCCCACCTTTTTAATTCTTTCTTTACATATTCCACCATAACATCAAACTTGGTCTTCGTAAAATCCAATACTTTGGTTGCAGAATGGGATTTCTCACAGTCAGTTAGGATTTCAAACCACAAACATTGGTGGTCACTAGAACCCAGATTTTCTCCCACCTTCACCTCAGATACCAGATCCCCATTTGTAAATACTAGATCTAGGATATTTTTCCTCTAGTTGGTGCTTTCACAAGCTGTTTTAGGGACATCTCCGTCAGGGCCTCTACTATGTTCCTACTTTTGCATGTGGACGCACAAGGGATATTCCAATCAACATCAGGCATGTTGAAGTGTCCCATAACTACAATATCTCCCTTTACTGCCATTTGGGTAATCTTGTCCACCAGCATAATGTCATGCTCTTCAGATTGCCCTGGAGGCCTATAGATAGCACCTACTCTGGTAACAGATCCCTTTTTATTTTGCAAGCAGACCTAGAGCGTCTCCAACTCCTTACATGAATTTTGTATCACTGTTGATTTTATGGTATCTTTAACATAAATGGCGACCCCACCCACCCTTCTCTCTGCCCTATCTTTCCTATACAAAGTGTATCCTGGAATGGCTGTTTCCCAGTCATTGCAATCTCTGAACCATGTCTCTGTTATTACAACCAAGTCCAAATTATCTCTACAAACTATTGATATTAGCTCGCAGAGCTTGTTGCCTAAGCTGCGAGCATTTGTACACATTACACGAAGAACATTACATTTATCACCAACAACTCCATCTACCTCCCTGACATTCTACTGGAGAACATAAAGGGGGTTTCCAGGCTTTTAATATTGATGACCTATTCTCAGAATAGTTCAATATCCACAAAAAGACGGCAGCATCTCAATTCCAAAAAGGCTTTTCTTTATTCAAGTGGGTTCCATAAAAAATGTACAAAAAGTATGGCCATTAGAGAAGCCAATGCAACGTTTCGGCTAGTATCTAGCCTTTCTCAAGCATGATACAGAGTGTGATTTACAACCTTAAATAGTATATACAACTCCTCCTCCTACATGAGCTCACCAATCAATGTGTTCAATTAATTATGCCAAAAGACAGGTTTCAAACATTCCACCAATGTGAGGAACTAACCACATAGTGATCACTCCCACTCATCTATCGTAAATAAAAACATCATAGAACACCTGTGTAGGTCATCTGGCAGGCTCAGATCCTCATGTGCACGTCTCCACAGCAATTCTGATGGCTCACTACGCATGTCCAGGAAGTCACGCTTGCCTTACTCCACACCTCCTGTTGGCATAAATAGCTCCCCCCCCCCCCCGCGTCATCAGGTCATGTGACCGCTCCCGGTCACATGATCAGGAAGTAATCCTCCACTATTGACTATACCAGGGTAATTTCAACAGTGTCTCCGTTGTCATGGACACCTCCCCTACCTCTCAATAAGGTGATCCTACAAAGTGTTGACTCAGGGGGGCTGAATACAAATGCACACCACACTGTCCTGATTTTTATTTATTAAACATTTTGAAAACCATGTATCATTTTCTTTTCACATCACACATACTTGCTACTTTGTGTTGGTCTGTCACATAAAATGGCAATAAAATACATTTAAGTTGCTAGTGTAACATCAAAAAATGTGGAAAAGTTCAAGAGTTATGAATACTATTTAAAGGCACTCTATATATAAAGAGGGAATTATTTTGGATTTACACATTACAGACACTTAGACCAAATGGACTCAATGTGTAATTTAAGGTGATGTAGATAGGGAGTGTCATCACACTATTGCTGGACTATGATGTGTTGCCCCTCATTAGTGTTGGAATTACATGTGTTATAAATCTTGATATTTATACTTCTTTTTACAGTATTTCCTTATTTTTTAGGGTTCTTTGATATACATGAGAATTGAAGACCCTTTGGATGCGGGACCCCAAGATCAATATGGCGTCTTCCTACTGTTTTTTTATTTTTTCTGGATTTAATGACGTTTATTTAATGTTTGCCTGTGGTGAATTTTCTTGAATATGTCCAATTAGGAGACAGGAGAGTATTATATTATTTTCTGCTGGAAAAGGATTTAGGCTCATGGTAATACCATACCCTTGAAATGGGTTAGGGTCTTAGGCCACATAAATGTGGTACCATGACGCTTTTCTCTAACAGGGAACAGGGAAACTCTGGAGGAATCTGGAGGTACCTGTTGCCCCCTTGGGTAATTGTATGAACTCCTAAGATTTAGGGGGTGATCAGTTGTAGAACTCTGCAGTAACTTTGGGGGATAACGTTCTGATACCCCAATGAGTTTAGAGGATCAGTGTTTCATCGATCGTTCTTTTCTCACCTACCTGGAGTGGAATACATATGGATCTTGAGCGCTGATCCGATCAGCTGATTTTGCTCATTGTTACTATGGTAATATAACATATATTACTGATGTGATGTCAGTTGTAGACGCAGGCGCACTGAATAAATGCGATGACCAGTGGCCATCTTTGTTATGGTCACTTGCTCCAGATACCGAGATCATGCATCTTACGCGATCCCGGAGATCTGACGCATGCGCAATTAGATTTTCCTATAGAGGACACCTTAGTCCCGCTTATTGCGAGACTACGGATGTCCAACGCATGCGCACTAGTAGTGCTATGACGCCGTTTTTGATCACAGGGCACCAGCACTGGGTCTGGCTTTTAACTAATATTGGTAATTATGTGTATGTTTGTAGCACCATTCACTTTATTGACACAGGCTGGGATAGTGATTAAGGCACTTTAAGGTTTTTCAATACTATTATCATGATTTTATATGCAATTTTGTTGATAATGTAATGACACGGTATTTTGATATTTATTTATTATATATTGTACTTTTACACTTTTGATTCATGTTTTTTTAATGTCATTTATATGATAATTATGTAATCACACTGTTATGAGCACTTTATTGATACCACCATATATAGGGTGGGTGTAACACATGTGAACAAAGCTTGACAAAGACTGCAGTGAGCGGTTGAAACGTTGCTGTATCATGGGTGAATAAACCACTTGCAATTTCCATAGATTTTTGGAGTGCTGCCTTCTTTTCTACTACTATATCTAAAAAGACCTTGGTCTCAGGTCAATCGAGGGATTTTGCATCCGCCATTTTTGAGTGCTGCTTCTTTTTCTTTTTTTGTTTTATATATATATATATATATATATATATATATATATATATATATATATATCTATATATACATACACACACACATCTGCATGTGTGTGTGTATGTATGTCACAAAATGTATCCAGCCTCCAGTCTTTGGTTTTGTTTTTTGGACATTTTAATTGCAATGGTGGTGGTGTCATCCCCAGGAGGGGTGAGGTCAGGGACAGATTGGCCATAGACCTTACAGGGAAATTTCCTGGTGGGCCGATGTCCAGGGGCTGCCTGAGCCCTCCCCACGGCCGGCCAGTGGAAGTTTTTGGGGATGTATTTTGTGCTGCTGGCCGTAGTATTTTGTGCTGGACTGTGGTATTTGGCTCTGTTGGGGTGGTATAATGTGCCACAATATAGTATTGCTAGCCCTGCTTTCCATAAATTTGGACCCAACTACAAAACGGGGCCACTTTTAGTATTTTTTCCAGGGCCACTTTAAGTTCCCAGTCCGCCCCTGGGTGAGGTACAGTCTAATGTGTAGTGAAGGAGCCCTGTGAGGTGAGCCTCCCTAGAGGGTGTGGAGACCAGCTTTATACCATCAAATCTTGTGGGTGTTTTTTTTTCTCCTCTCTCCCTCTCTCTCCTCTGCTTGCAAGTTGGGATGGATGATGGCAGAGTAGTTGTTTTGTAGCTATTTATTACATTAAATAAAACCTTATTAAAAAAAATTTATTATGGGTGCTTGTTTGAGGTGACCCTCAACATCCATTAATCATACTATAAGGGCCCTTACAGACGAGCGTGAGACTTCGACGTCACCCGCATCGTGTGCCCTGTACTGAACTCCCGGCACTGAATGGGGTTACATAGCATTATACTGATTTATGATGCTATGTAACCCTTACAGTTCTGGTATGTATTGGTTAACACTAACAGTATTATGTCAGTGTCATCTAATACATTCCAGGACTGTAAGGGTTACATAGCATCATAAATCAGTATAATGCTATGTAACCCCGTTCAGTGCCGGGCGTTCAGTACAGGGCACACCGAGGTGACGTCCGAGTCTCACGCTCGTCTGCAAGTGCCCTAAATAGTTCAAATTGTGTGCCTTGGTAGGAATTCCGTCAAGGTTTGCTTAGTTTTGATGGCTAGGATAAGCCTGTATGCTCCACTATTCGTGCTGTCAAAAGTGACAATACAAAGGCTGTGTTAAAGGGGTTTTACTCGTGTTTAAAGTTGATGACCTATACTCAGGATAGGTAATCAATATCTGATTTGTGGGGGTCCGACTCCTCGCACCTTCACGGCCAGCCCTTTAAAGAGGCTGCTACAGTCCATAAGCACAGCTGGCTTTTTCTAAGCCTGACAACACATTCATCGGCCATATGGCCTAAGCATATCTTAGGCTTATTCAGGTGAATGGATCTGAACCATAATACCAAGCACAGCCGCTATCCAATGGACAGCACTATGCTAGCTAAGCAGCGAGGAGTCCTCAGCACTCACTGGAACTCTGCAGCCTCTTCAAACTGCTAATAAGCGGGATGCTGGGTGTCAGACCGCCACAGATATTGAGAATGCATCAATATTAAATACCAGAAAACCCCTTTAACAGAACATAAAATAAATAGATTTTGCATTTTTTTCACTTTCAAAATGTATCTTTACAGCATTTATATTCTTCCAGGGGCGTAGCTATAGGGGGTGCAGAGGTAGCAGTCGCTACTGGGCTCAGGAGCCTGAGGGGGCCCAAAGACCCTTGTGCCACATAAGAAAACATCAGTATTATAGAAAGTGCATGCTGGTCAAGTTACACCTCTGGCTGGAGGAAAGG
Source organism: Rhinella marina (assembly GCA_900303285.1). Taxonomy (NCBI): domain Eukaryota; kingdom Metazoa; phylum Chordata; class Amphibia; order Anura; family Bufonidae; genus Rhinella; species Rhinella marina. Next base: position 200,798 of record ONZH01015320.1, read on the forward strand.
GGTTAGGTTAAGAATTTGGCATGGGGGGTGATATTTCAATTTTTGCCTCAGGCAGCAGGAGGGCTATGTGCTTCCCTGCCCGTGGTCACAAAGCACTGAAGGGGGGCCCAAGTTTAACCCTTGCACCAGGGCCCATGAGCCTTTAGCTACGCCCCTGCTTTCTTCTAAGACTAATACAGTGACCCCTCAAGATTTCACTGGTAAAACACCTGTGCTGGTTGTCTAGTAGCTCCACTTTACAGTACAATGCGGTACTACATGTTCTGTACTGCCCCCGGACTCTGCCAGGATGAGCTCCTCATTTGGCACCAAAAATGATAAAAAGCAGAGTGGACCCAGCATGCATGTGGAACCTGCACTCATTGAATTTTATGGTGGCCGTCATGGCACATGACAGGTAGCATTTAGTGCTAGGTTCCTGTCTTACAGAGATCGCCAGGCGGGCCCAAAAAATATTTGCCAAGAATCTCAAATTTACTAAATAAGCGTAGCATTAGCACCAGAATACTTTCTATTGCTATGGTATTTTTGTACTTTATTAGGTTTGCAGTGTGCTCTTGCATTGTATTTTTTTTCCTTTGTGTATCTAGCCATAGCAGCGTGCACCTGCACACTGGGATGTGCTGACTGACCCCCTTTTTCTTTGCAAGATGAGCTCCTCCTTTGGACATCAGGTGAGCTGTGGCTTCATTTTATTTTTCTGGTAAACATTTCACTATTCAAGACCCTGAAGAAGCTCCTGCCCTCACCATAGAAAGTGATTTACAGCCTCCAGCTTCTATTCCTGGCTGTTTTATGTAAGGACTTGCTTTATCTGTCTTGGTTATCTGCTTATTTTTCTTAAAACATCCCTTTTTTCTTATTTTGGGATGAAATTTAGGGGCTTTGGAACCAATTACTGGTTTTCCATGTACCTTGAGTTGTAGCCTCAAGTTACAAAGGTTTCAACTTACAGTGGTCGTCCCAGAACTAATTACTGTTGTAACTTGAGGGACCACTGTATAGTATTAGGGTTTTAGATAGGATGTGAAGAAATGCTGAGCTTTGCTGTATTACAGAAGCTATTTACATAGGTCAGCGAATATGTCCCATGTAAAAAAAGGAGCAGTAAAGCATGAGTGTGCTGTGAAATGCGTAGGAAAAATGCCATCCACAAGGAGTTCTAACCAGCGTGTCATCCAGGTGCTGGTATGAGATTTTTTCTTTCTGAAGTAGCTGTTTCAACAAGCCCAGGCTGGGTTACATCACTTCCTAAGTACACACTTCAATGTATCTCCTTAGTTCTGATGAGTAAAACTTCACAGATAAATTGAGAGGAAACAGGAAATGTTGAAGTTCCTTTGAAAAAGAGTGAAGAAAAATAGAATAATAGAGTTGAGAAGATCAGAGACCAGGTAGGAAAGTAACATGCATAAATTGACAGCTTTTCTTTTCTTTTCAGATTTTGTATTTTTCCAGTATGGTAAGTTTTTTGTATATTCAGTGTTTATGCTGAACTTGTGGAGCTTGCAGAACTCTTTGAGTACAGTGACTCGCCCTCCAGACGATGCATTCATATGTGGAATGAATATTTCCTGTTCAGATAGCAGCCGCGTTATTACTAGAACTATAGAAGTATGTCGCTGCACATTTTCAGGATACTTCGCTGGCAGGGGCTGGCTGGCAAATTTTAGCCTGGGGGCAAGCACCCAGCACTGGCCCATGTGTAGCAGCCCACCTTAACCTGTTTAACTCCACCTACCATATAAAGGCAGTATAGGTAACTGGGCTTTAAATCATTAAAAGGCGGCAGCAGGTTCTGTTTTCATGTTGGGATTGTACGTACATGTGCAATCCCGTAGCAACAGCCTGATTATTAGACGGACAAGATTTACCACCTCCAGAGCAGAAGAGACTCCATTGACTATAATGGGGTCTTCTCAGGATGCTGCTCCATTACTGGACAAAAAAGTTTGCATGCAGGACTTGTGTCCGGTCTTTTTGACAGAATCTGTGACAGTGGCCCGAACGCAAATGTGAATATTTGGTATGAGTTCGGAGTATAGCATTAGATGAATGTTTAACAAACAAATACAGAGCATTATCCAAGATCACTGCATGAATAAAGCATCAGAACCAAGTTCATCGCATGAATACAGCACCAGAACCAAGCCTAGATGTCAAATACAGCAACAAAATCAACAACAAATATAGCAACAGAACCAAACCAATAAGTCAAATGTGCCCCTTCATGTATAGTGCCTCTTCTATGTGCCCCTTTATGTACAGTGCCTCTTATATGTGCCCCTTTATATATAGTGCCTTTTCTATGTGCCCCTTTATGTATAGTGCCTCTTATTTTCCGCCCATTTATGTATAGTGCCTCTTCTATGTGCCCCTTTATATATAGTGCCTCTTCTATGTGCCCCTTTATGTACGGTGCCTCTTCTTTTCCGCCCATTTATGTGTAGTGCCTCTTATATGTGCCCCCTGAGTACAGTGTATACAAACTGTATAATAATACTCAGTAGAAGCTAGAATGCAGTGAGTAACAGAAGGTGTGACATCATCAGTCACATGTTGCTGATGGTAACGTAGTAAGAGGTATAATAGATGCAGTGTGTACAGATACATAGTATATACAGCAGTGTACTGATATGTGCGGTACTAGGTAAAAATGACACCTTGTATTCCAAATATGAGTACACATGAATATACTATATATCTGTACATAGCGCATCTATTATACCTCACATATCAGTACACTGCTGTGTATAATATATATCTGTACCCACTGCATCTATTATACATGCATTATAATACATGCAGTATATACAGATATAGTATACACAGCAGTGTACTGATATGTGAGGTAAGAGTTATAATAGATGCACTGCGTACAGATATATAGTATATACAGCAGTGTACTGATACCATATATGTGGTACGAGGTATAAATTACATCTTGTATCTCACATGAGTACACTGCTTTGTATACTGTATACCTGAACAGACTGCATCAGTGATGTAGCAATCAGGGAAGCAGGGGAAGCGACTGCTTCAGGGCCCAAGCTCAGAAGGGGCCCCAAAGCAGTATTGAATCTTTTTATTATATCTACAGGCTTCCCCTGTGTACTGCTGTACTTTATAGAAGAGGATGCCACTTACAGCAGCAGCACTGGAGCTCCGCCCACCGAAGGTCCTTGATGAGTGAGGACAGAGTACAATTGTTGTATCCTCCTCCTATGGCCGCTCTCACTCTGGGATCCGCAGTACTGGCACAGGACTTGCCAGTACTGCTTTTTGTTTTCTATTGGCTGGCAGCTTTCTATGATATCTGCTGCCAGCCAATAGTAGAATGTCATGGGATCAGGCCCCACCCACCAGCAGGAAACTAGTGTAGAGCAGGCTGGCTGCTTCTGCACACAGAGTTGTATGATGCCTGTCCCCCCCTCCCCATATGTCCTGTTATCTGACCCCCCCATATTAATTTACTAATTAACCCCAACACTGCATGCAACCATGTATGTGGTGAGTGCGTGTATAAGTGTTTCTATGAATGTGGTGAGTGTGTATATAAGTGTGTCTATGAATGTGGTGAGTGTATGTATGAGTGCATCCATGTAAGTGGTGAGTGTGTGTTTGAGTGTATTCATCTATGTGGTGACTGTGTATGAGTGCGTCTATGTACATATGTGGTTAGTGCATGTATCAGTGCATCCATGTACGTGGTGAACGTGTGTATGAGTCTGTCCATGTATGCGGTGAGCACATGTATGAGTATGTACATTAAGTTGGCAGGGTCCCATACAAAAATTTGCTGTGGGGCCCAGTCAGTATTAGCTACGCCCCTGCACTGCATGTATTATACCTTGTAGCTGACATATGAGTACACTGCTTTACATGCTATATATCCGTACACACAGCATCTATTATACCTTGTACCTGATGTATCAGTACTCTGTGTGTATACTATGTGTGAGGTGAGAGGTATAAAAGATGCAATGGGTACAGATATATGTGGACAGTCATATTATGATCACTGTATGAGGTATTGGGGATTGTAGTTAAGGTTATGGTTTTAGGGTTAGGATTGGTATTTACATTAGGGTCAGTATTGGGGTTAGGGGTCAGTATTAGAGTTACAGTAGGTGTAGTAGTAGGTGTAGTATTAAAGGGAACCTGTCATCACCTTTATGCTACCCATACTAACGGCAGAATATAGTAGAGACAGGTGAGATGATTTCAGCAGTCTATCATTTATAAGTTAAAAGTAAGTGGTTGCCAAGAACCAACATCACAAACATTGCAGACTAGGCTTGGAAAAGAGTCAAATCTTCATGAGAAGAGTCATGGTTATTCATAAATTCCTGCTCTCCCTGCCCTCCTGCTGATGACTGACAGTCTTCTACCTAGTTTTCTCCCATTCTCTCTAGGAGACAACTTCCAATCATCAGCAGATGGGCGGGAGAGCAGGAGATTAGGAATAACCATGACTCTTCTCAGGTAGATTTGACTCTTTTCAAGGCCTGGTCTGCAATGATTATTATGCTGGTTCTCAGCAACCACTTACTTTTAGCTCATGAGTGACACACCGCTGAAATCAGCATTTATGTCACTACTTTATACTGCCCTCAGTACGGTCAGCATAAAGTTGATGACAGGTTCCCTTTAAGCTAAGGCTACATTCAGACAACCGTAAGTGTTTTGCAGTCCGCAAATTGCAAAATATGTATACTTGTCTTGTGCATTCTGGATTTTGCGGAATGCACAGGGCCAGCCCCATATAGAAATGCCTATTCCTGTCCGTGTTTGCAGACAAGAATAGGACATGTTCTATCTTTTTATAAGGGGCCGCAGAACTACGAATGTGGACAGCTGTCCGCATCTTTTGTGACCCCATTGAAATGCTAAATTGCGGAATGGATGCGGACCCAGAAATACGGTTGTCTGAATGCACCCTTAGGGCCAGCATTAGGATTAGGGTCAGTATTAGTTAGGGGCCTATATTGGGGTTAGGGTCAACATTAGGGTACATTCACACAACCGTATTTCCATTCATTTCAATGGGGCCACAAAAGATGTGGACAGGACACCATGTGCGGTCCACATTTGTAGTTCTGTTCCGCGCCCCACAAAAAAGATAGAGCATGTCCTATTCTTGTCCACAATTGCAGACAAGAATAGACATTTCTATCATAGGGCCGGCCATGTGTTCCACAAAATGTGAAACGCACACAGCCAGTATCCATGTTTTGCGGATCTGCGGATCTGCAGACCGCAACACACATACGGTCGTGTGTATGTAGCCTTAGGATTAGGTATCAGTATTAAAGTTAGGGGTTAGTATGGTGTAGAATTAGCATTGGGACCAGTATTAGAGTTAGGGGCCAGTATTAGGGATAGGGGTTAGTAGTGTTAGGCATCAGTACTAGTGGTCGGTATTAGGGGTCAATATTAGTATTAGGAGTCAGGGGCCAGTACTACCATTAGGGCAGTTTGTACTCACCGGTCCCAGTGGTGGCATGGTCCCACAATGCAGACCCCGCCTCTTCTGGTGGGTCTGCTCCTGAGGAACATCGCAGGTGGTGTGATGACGTCATCGCGCCGCCTATGTCACATCAATGTGTCGTGGGAACAGCCGGGCAGGGAACCAATGGTTACCTTGTCCTGCCGGTGCTACTGCAGGCTCAGTTGTATCTGTATCCCTTGACGAAGCTTTGGCGAAACGCGTAGGGTAAGTGAGGGACACTGGTAGGGCTCGGATGTCTGTTTACCTATTTAAAATATGCTACCGTGGATGGCTAATTGTTTGGTGCATTTGAGCTATATGATCCGTGGGATGGCAGGACTTTTGCTATCCACCTCACTGAGAGATCTATGCATTTGTATTTGAGATATAGTATAGATAGTAGGATTTAAGTTATCCACCTTACTGTGAGATCCATGCACTTTAACCTGTGATATATTGTGACATATTTTTATGTGTATTACATCCAGGGTAAACGATAATAGTGGTTATTATATTTATAGCCCTTTCTGTATACCAGGTGTCCCTCACTTGTGTTGAGTGTCTTTTTCTGTTTTCCTGGGTTTTATGTGGTTTTTACCGATATTGTTATTTATTGTGTGTTTATCTTGGATTCAATAAAAGCTGCTTTTTAATATTGGTTTGTGATGATTATATAGCATACATACAGATCTAGTTGCTGATAGGATTTTACTTTAAGAGTTGTTCCTGTGTGTATTGATTAGGTTCAGGTGCATAGGTTTTTATCAGTTGTATCTGTGTCTAGTGGATGCAGATACAAATAAGTTGAGGGACCACAGTGGCCCTGGACATCAACTGGCCCAGGGGGCATGTGCCCCCCTGCCCCCCTGCCCAGCCAGCCCCTGTTCGCTGGTAAGGCATCCAGCTGATAATGGGAGTTACTGGTAGCAGGGGAGGGTAAGGCTGCCTGAGTGTGTCAGAGGAGACCTCACAGTGTCAGGCTTCACATATTGTTCTGATGGGTATAAACTTCTGCCATTCTTGCCTAGTTTTAGCAATATGGAAAATAAATGTATTTTGTGGATCACATTACTGAGTGTGCATGAGGATGCCATGCTTTTTTTTAGATAGGGGCAGCTGCTCTCTATCCATTTTGTGCAAGGAACAAAATAAACTCTTGCATGCTCAACCTGCGGCCCTCCAGCTGTTGCAAAACTACAACTCCCAGCATTCCAGAACAGCCTACAGCTATCAGCCTACAGCAGGGCATGGTGAGAGTTGTAGTTTTACAACAGCTGGAGGGCCCCAGGTTGAGCATGCCTCTCTTGCACCAAAGCCAGAAGTGGATACAGCAGGAAGGAGAAGTTTAAAGGGGTTGGCCCATCTCGCACATTATTGGCATATTGCTAAGGTAGCCACCAATGTCAGATTGTGTGGGTCCTACCACTGGGACCTGCATCTGTTTCTAGAAAGAGGTGCTTAAAGCGAAGGAGAGCGCAGCGCATGCGCAGCGTGGTCTCCTTTCACTTCTATGGGAATTCCAAAAGGAGCCTAGAAAGTGAGCTTGGCTATTTCTGCGACTCCCATAGAAGTGAAGGGAGAGCACACATCACAAATGTGCCCACCTCTCCATTCACCTTCATTTCGGCACTCCAATAGAAATAAATGGAGGATGGCCGCACTTGCGTGGTGCACCTCTCCGTTCTAGTGATAGGACATTGGTGGCATATCCTAGCAATATGCCACTAATGTATGAGATGAGCCATCCTCTTTAAGTCTTTCCTTCATATTTCTCATTCATTTGGAAACCACTCCTGCATCAAAAACGTTGGCTAAAGCAGGTCTAGACTGCCTGTCTAAGCTTACGCCATCTCCAGGACTAGTAGATCTTGGGCAGTGTCATGTCTACCAAGTTTCCCTCTTTTGGATTGACAGTCCTTCTAATTGTCCCTCTGTCCCTCCTTCTTCTCCTTAAAGGGAGTCTTTCGCCTGTTTTTCACCAATATAACTAACAGCACTGCCCCACAGAAGATTGCAGACACATCCCAGACATACCTGTGTGTACTGTGTGTCTGTATTACATATCCAGGAAAAGCACTTTTATTCTGCAGAAAACCACTCCCAAGTGCCCAGCTCTGCAGCAGCAAGTGCCCAAAGCAAACAAGACTGAAGAGGAGAGGGCTGATTTAGCTGCTCATATCTTGGGATTGGTAGCAGAAAAATGGTTCTGACCTTCTTTGAAAGCTGGCATTCCAAGCTTTCAAATGATACAGCATATATATCAGAAGATATAGCTGTTAGAAATCGAGTCGGGAGAGAAAGCTCTTTTTAGTTTCACTTTCAGCTGGGCACTTGGGAGCTGTTTTCTTGCAGAATAAAAGTGCTTTTTTTGGACATGGAATACAGACACAGAGTGCACACAGGTATGTCTGGGATGTGTCTGCAATCTTCTGTGGGGCACTGCTGTTAGTTATATAGGTGAAAAACAGGTGAAAGACTCCCTTTAAAGGGGTTTTCCGGGATTTTGATACTGCCAGAGAGGCCACTTAATAAATTAGGCGTATCTCACATCAGTGCAGCGAGATCAAGACTGGTGTATGGGTAGGCCAGTTTTAATAAATGTCCCTCACTGACTTCTCACTGGCTTTCCAGAAAAATTTTGATATGTCATAGAAACAGATCAAACGTTCTAAGTGCATTCTAAGTGCTGAAATCCCCACCAATTCATATGAGAAGGAGTTATCTTTAGTGTCTTACCTATATTATGTCATGTATTTTTTAAAGACCGCAGTAATATCAGTTTGTGCCTGATATATTTTTTTAATGTGAATGTATCTTTTGATTATGAGATGTGCACAGTGGAAGAGATTGTGAGGAACTGTCCTCCCTATCCAAGGGTATTCTAGGATAAATAAATATCACAATCAACTACCTTTTGTGTCACCCTCCACCTCCTCATAGATTGTAAGCTCTTGTGAGCAGGGCTCTCATTCCTAGTGTATTAGTTGTATATTAGCCAGTTACATTGTGATGTCTTTTGTTTTGTAAATGAACCCTCTGAATTGTAAAGCGCTGCGGAATATGTTGGCGCTATATAAATATTATTATTATTATTATTAATAAATAGGAGATCCCTGTATTGGATGGATCAGTTGGGGGTAACACTTTATTTAACCCTTAGGGTACCAGCGCCGTACATGTACGGCGCAAAAATCACTGCCGCAAGTACCAGCGCCGTACATTTACGGCGCTGTGATCGGGCGGGCGCAGGAGCTGCGCCCGCCCGATCAGAGGCGGGGGTCCGGCTGTGCCCAGGTGCCGGACCCCTGGGGAATGCGCCAGCATCGGTGAAAACACCGATGCCGGCGCATTAACCCTTCATGTGCTGCGGTCAGCGCTGACCGCGGCACATGTGGTGTGCCGCATGTTCAGGATGGCGAGCGGGGCCATTGGGTCCCCGCGCTGCTGTGACGGGGACACGATGGCTTGGATGGCAGCCCGATGCCTTCCTTAGGCATCGTGGCTGCCATCCCTGCGAGCCTGTGCGATCCAGCCCCGTGGATCACACAGGAAGCAGGCTGTAAGTGTATTACTGTGAGTAATACACTTACAGCCAATGCATTACAATACAAAAGTATTGTAATGCATTGTGAAGGGGATCAGACCCCCAAAAGTTAAAAAAAAAGGTGAAAAAAAGTTACAAAATAAAGTTAAAAAAAAATAATAATAATAAAAGTTTCAAGTGAAAAAATAAATGCCGTTTTCCCTCCAAAAAAGTAAAAAAAAAATTGTTAAAAAAAAGAAAAAAAAAGAAAAAGTAGGCATATTAGGTATCACCGCGTCCGTATCGACCGGCTCTATAAAATGTCACATGATCCATCCCGCCAGGTGAACACAGTAAAAAATAAAAACAGTGCCAAAACAGCCATTTTTTGGTCACCTTCCCCCACAAAAAGTGTAATACTATGCGATCAAAAAGGCGTATTTACCCCAAAATGGTAGTAAAAAAATCGTCATCTCGTCCCGCAAAAAATGATACCCTACCTTAGACAATCTCCCAAAAAATAAAAAAAATATGGCTCTTAGGAAATGGCAACACAAAAAAAAGATTTTATTCTGTTCAAAAATAAATCTATTGTGTAAAACTTTCCAAAAATAAAAAAGTTAGACATATTGGGTATCGACACGTCCGTAACAACCTGCTCTATAAAAATATTACATGAGATGGCCCCCCAGGTGAATGCTGCAAAAAAAAAAAACTATGCCAAAACAACAATTTTTTTTCCCTCTTGCCTCACAAAAAGTGTAATAGCAGGCGATCAAAAAGGCGTATTTACCCCAAAATGGTACCAATCAAACCGTCATCTTGTCCTGCAAAAATGATACCCTACCTGAGACAATCGCCCGAAAAATAAAAAAAATATGGCTCTCTGAAAATGGCAACACAAAAAAAAGATTTTATTCTGTTCAAAAATGCATCTAATATGTAAAACGTTCCAAAAATAAAAAAGTTAGACATATTGGGTATCGACACGTCCGTAACAACCTGCTCTATAAAAATATCACATGAGATGGCCCCCCAGGTGAATGTTGTAAAAAAAAATTAAAAAAAACCATGCCAAAACAGCTATTTTTTTTCACCTTGACTCACAAAAAGTGTATGGTAAAAAATAGTAAATGATAAATGGTACCAATCAAACCGTCATCTCGTCCCACAAAAAATGAGCCCCCACATAAGACAGTAACTCAAAAAAATAAAAATCAATGGCTCCCGCAAACCGATCCATCAAAATGTGTGTTGTAAAATCCATATGGCGCTCCTTCTGTTTTGAGTCCTGCCATGTGCCCCTACAGCAGTTTACCACCACATATGAGGTGTTGCCGTATTCAGGAGAAAATGGGGAACAAATTATGGGGTGCTTTTCTCCTATTACCCCTTGTGAAAATGAAAAATTTGGGGCTAAAACAGCATTTTATTGGAAGAAATGAAACTTTTAATTTTCATAGCCAAGTGTTTCCAAATTCCGTAAAACGCTTGGGGGGGAGGGGTCAAAGTGGCCAGCACCCCCCTTAATATATTCGTTGAAGGGTGTAGTTTCCAAAATGGGGTCACTCTTTGAGCGTTTCCACTGTAGGGATATGTCAGGGTCTCTCAATTACAAAATGGTGCCTAAAAACTATTCTAGCAAAATTTGCCTCCAAAATCAGTATGGCGCTCCTTTCCTTCTGACCACTGCCACAAAGCCATAGAGACGTTTACCACCACATATGGAGTATTTCTGTAAACTGCAGAATCAGAGCAATGTATATTGAGGTTTAGTTTGCTGTTAACCCTTGCTGTGTTGCAAGAAAAAAATTATTAACATGAATAATCTACCAAAAAAGTGAAATTTTGAAATTTCACCTCCATTTTCCTTTAATTCTTGTGGAACACCTCAAGGGTTAACAAAGTTTGTAACTGCAGTTTTTTATAATTTGAGGGGTGTAGTTTCTAAAATGGGGTCATTTATGGGGGGTTTCATTATGTAAGCCCCTCAAAATCACTTTATATCTGAATTGGTGCTTAAAAAAAATGGTTGAAAAATGGCTTCTAAACTTCTAAGACCTCTAACGTCCCAAAAAAGTAAAATTACATTTATAAAATGATGCCAACATAAAGTATACATATGGGGAATGTAAAATAATAACTATTTTTGGAGGTATTACTATGTATTTTGAAAGTAGAGAAATTGAAATTTTGAAATTTGCAAATTTTTCCAAATTTTTGCTAAATTTGGTATTTTTTTATAAATAAATATGAAATATTTTGCCACAAATTTACTACTATCGTGAAGCACAATATGTGACGAGAAAACAGTCTTAGAATGGCCTGGATAAGTAAAAGCTTTCCAAAGTTATTACCACATAAAGTGACACATGTCAGATTTGCAAAAAACGGCCTGGGATTTGAGGTGAAAAGTGGCCCGGTACTGAAAGGGTTAATATTGGTGTTTTTTACTCAGGTATCTGTCCTGTCCTCCACCTACCGGTTAGGAATGTTTCCTACTTCCTATAATCATATGGTGGTTCTGTAACCCACATTGGTATTTGCCACTTTTTGTTGTTTATGTGGTGGTATTATATTCTACTCTATCTTTATTATAAGTTTCAGTTGACAGTTTTTTGTTCAGTGATCAGGTCTAAATAACTTGTATATCTGTGATATTTGTCGCTGCATAACACAGAAATATTTCTGCTTTTGTTTGTTAACCAACAACTAGGCTTCCTTTTTAAGAAATGTGCAGAATTTATGATTTCTTCATTTCTATGGGAGGCACTCTGCTGGTACTGTTACTGAGGTCAATCTGATGCTGCTGTTAATGGAAGTACTATAGCTGTTATGGGACATGGCCTATCGTTATGTATGGGGTTTACATATATTATATTTGATATTGTAATAAAAGTATATACAAGGTATTAGTATATATTGTGTTTACTTAGGTGATATTTGTCCCAAAAGGACTTGCCCCACACCCTTGTTAGCAGTCTTGGCTAAGCAGGCCTAGAAGAAGGACGTGCATGTGTGAGCTGCTCATAACTAGGCCTAGTCCAGGGAACCTTCAACTGAACTGAGAGACTACCCCTGAGAGAATGAGAAAATACATTTTGTTGAGAACCATTTAAAGGCAGCGCTGGACTGACACAGTAAGGTAAACACACATTTACGGCAAAAGACTTTACTGCTTGTGGAAAGGGTTAATTATCGTCAGCACCCACCACACTCCTCAGACAGACTAGCCATTCGAATCTTGGTTTTGCAACATTGAAGGTTCTGTTGCTGAGGTAAGAGGAGACCCAAGAGAGGGTCAAATCTCTGAGAGATGAGAGGTCTGATGTAACTTTTCATAGATAGCAGTTTAGAGGTATACTTGGAGCACGTTGTCAGAACTTTGGAGCACGTTGTCAGATATTTGGAGCAACCTTCCCTGATGCTGTTTTGAAGACAAAGTGTCACGAAGGGGGAGGAGAGGGGATAGTGAGCCCTGTCTGTAACCCCGACCACTGTCCCTGCCTACTTACAGTGTAAGCCCTAATCGGCAGAACCGTAACTGGACGACAATCCCTAACCTGAATAAGTGCACAGGGCAGGGGGAGGGGAACACGGGGAAAGACGAACAAAGTCAAATCACAAGGGTCAAACGCACAGCACTGCTTTCAGAGACTAATCACAGGCAATCTGTAACCACAGGTTGCCAGTTTAAATAGCCCACCAGATAGGTCATGTGACGTGGCCAGCGTCACATGACCTGATTTGCATAATGAGCGCTGGCCAACGTGACCAGCGCTCAAAGTAATTCCTAATTGCTCATGTGGCGTGGTCAGCGCCACATGACCCCATATACAGACCTATAAATAAATATATATAACTAAATATATTGAATGCTGGCAATGCAGCCAGCGTTCACAGACCCCGCCTTGCTAGTCTGTAGGGGGCAGGGAGGACGCCGGACGCGCAATGACAGCGCGCTGGATCCTCCCTGCAAACGTCGCCATGGAGACGAGGACGCTAGTCGCGTCCTCGCTCCGACACAGGAGAGGATGTCCGGCAGCGCAGCACAGGGGAAGCGCGCCGCCGGCTCCCCATGACACAAAGGGTGGTCACATTAAATGTTGATTTCATTTAGATTTGTCTTTTGATCATTCACTTTGCATTTTGTTGATAAAAAACTATTAACACTTTTTTAAAGTATGTATGTACATGGATCCCATGTCTGTATAAGACAGCTGTATTTCAGAATGCCACTGCCTTGGCAATCAGAAGATCACTAGTGGTCCAGCAGCTGAAACCTCCAGTGATCAGCTGATATCGCTAAGAGATATTGTGTTCTTTAAGATGACAATTCAGTTACTGCACTTCCAGCTTCTGATACTTCAAGGTTGCCTATGGGAAGTTAGTTCTGCATTAGACAACCAAAGTCTTATTACAAAAAATACATTTCCTTATGAGTGATTTAGGTTGACTGAGTTGTTGTACCTGAATACAATGTGAGTTCTTACTTTACAGATGGATGAGACTACTACTGAGGAAGAGCTTATATCAACCAGCGAGCCATTTCTGATAACTGATGAATACCACACTCTGTCCCCTGGCACACTTGATACTGCCACTGAAACAGGCAATGAAGTCACTGAATCATCTGATGTTTTTGGATCAGACGTGATCACTATCCTGATGTATGTGGCTCCTGCAATTATTCTGGTCCTGCTGATACCCATCATTATTTCAATTGTACAGCGCAAAAGACGAAAAAAACATCAAGAGGGTAAAAAGTTTTTGTAATCTTAAAATACCTTCTGCATGATAGCTGCAATTCAATCAATGAATGCTAAACATGAAATTCCTCATTGACTGTTCATATTATAAAGTGTAAGCACAGTTTTATATATGTTTGTTTACATAGTAACATAGTTTGTAAGGCCGAAAAAAGACATCTGTCCATCCAGTTCAGCCTGTTTTCCTACAAGTTGATCCAGAGGAAGGCAAAAAAAAAACCCTGTGAGGTAGAAGCCAATTTTCCTCACTTTAGGGGGAAAAATTCCTTCCCGACTCCAATCAGGCAATCAGAATAACTCCCTGGATCGACGACCCATCTCTAGTGACTATAACCTGTAATATTGTTACCCTCCAGAAATACATCCAGGCCCTTCTTGAACTCTTTTAGTGAACTTACCATCACCACCTCCTCAGGCAGAGAGTTCCATAGTCTCACTGCTCTTACCGTAAAGAATCCTCTTCTATGTTTATGTACAAACCTTCTTTCCTCCAGACGCAGAGGATGTCCCCTCGTCACAGTCACAGTCCTCGGGATAAATAGATGATGGGAGAGATCTCTGTACTGACACCTGATATATTTATACATAGTTATTAGATCTCCCCTCAGTCGTCTTTTTTCTAAAGTGAATAACCCTAATTTTGATAATCTTTCTGGGTACTGTAGTCCACCCATTCCAGTTATTACTTTAGTTGCCCTCCTCTGAACCCTCTCCAGCTCTGCTATGTCTGCCTTGTTCACAGGAGCCCAGAACTGTACACAGTACTCCATGTGTGGTCTGACTAGTGATTTGTAAAGTGGCAGGACTATGTTCTCATCACAGGCATCTATGCCCCTTTTGATGTAACCCATTATCTTATTGGCCTTGGCAGCAGCTGTCTGGCACTGGCTTCTACAGCTTAGTTTGCTGTTCACTAAAATTCCTAGGTCCTTTTCCATGTCAGAGTTACCCAGTGCTTTACCATTTAGTATGTACTGGTGACTTGCATTATTCCTTCCCATATGCATAACCTTACATTTGTCAGTGTTAAACCTCATCTGCCACTTTTCTGACCAAGTCTCCAGTCTATCCAGATCCTGCTGTAGCAGTGCACTGTCCTCCTCTGTGTTAATTACTTTACACAGTTTAGTGTCATCTGCAAAAATTGATATTTTACTATGCAAACCTTCTACAATATCATTAATAAATATATTGAAGAGAATAGGACCCAATACAGACCCCTGTGGTACCCCACTAGTGACAGTAACCCAATCTGAGTATCTACCGTTACTAACCACCCTCTGTTTTCTATCACTAAGCCAGTTACTTACCCACATACAGACATTTTCTCCCAGGCCAAGCATTCTCATTTTGTATACTAACCTTTTATGCGGTACCGTGTCAAACGCTTTGGAGTCCAAATATACGACATCCATTGAGTCGCCGCGGTCCAGTCTAGAACTTACCTCTTCATAGAAACTGATTAAATTGGTTTGACATGACCGATCCCTCATGAAGCCATGCTGATACGGAGTTATTTGCTTATTTTCATTGAGGTACTCCAAGATAGCATCTCTCAGAAAACCTTCAAACAGTTTACCCACAACAGAAGTTAAACTTACCGGCCTATAGTTTCCGGGCTCTGTTTTTGGACCCTTTTTGAATATTGGCACCACATTTGCTATGCGCCAATCCTGTGGAACACTCCCCGTCAGTATAGAGTCCTCAAATATCAGAAATAAGGGTCTGTTGATGACATTACTTAATTCTCTTAGGATACGGGGGTGTATGCCATCCGGTCCTGGTGATTTGTCTATTTTAATATTTTTAAGACGTTGCTGTACCTCTTCCTGGGTCAGAGAGGACACTTTTAAAGGGGAATTTACTTTTATACTCTGCATTTCATCTGACAGTTTATTTTAGAATCATTTAAATGGTCATTGTACATTCAATGAATTTAGCAAAAATCAACAGTACAGGGGAATATAAGAAACTTTATAATGTATGTCATGAGAGAAAATGCCCTTTTCCCTCTATCAGCTCACTCCTCTTCACACCTCCTGTTTCAATAAATTCCTATAGGTAGCACGTCTGTGCATGTCTCTCTGCACTTCCTTCCCCTTCCTCCCCTATATAATCTGACCCTTCAGTGAGCTGGCAGTCTGTCTTGTTATGCAAGACAGATTTAGAGGAGAATGTTTTGGAAGGGTGTCCAAATTTTCCAATACTCATCTGTATATATTCACCCATTTAGGAAAGTGAAGAAAAGAGAACATTGTTATAGACCTCCCAACTATTCCTCCTCTAGTGGGACAGCCCCTATTTTTGACCAAAATTTCAATGACCCAAATTTGCCTAAGGTGTTCATGTGTGCTATTTTTCTGCTGTTTTCTATTCATTTTTCAGTAAAAAATAACAGGAAAGATGTATCTGCCTATACTTACAAAAACAGAAAAGCATTTAGCAACATTTTCAAAACTAACCACAGCAGTGTTTTATTATATACCCTGCAGTGTATTTCCATACACATTGGAGGTCTACTTTGTGATACATTTGCTAAATTATTTCAGAGGAGTTTGATATCTACAGTATCCCCTTGTACCCACAGTACAAGTTTTTTCCATATTACCATATTACCATTTTATTCTTAGACGTTTCAGTTGCTCATTGTGGTACATGATAATGGACATGGACTGTTCATATTTTTCAGTGATCTGAAAACGAATTTATTAGACCTCATGCACACGACCGTATTTTCAGTCTGCATCCGATCTGGACCCATTCATTTCAATGGGGTCACAAAAGATGCAGACAACACACGTGCCCTGTCTGCATCTACACGTCCGTTCCGTGGCCCTGCAAAAAAAAATAGAACATGTCCTATATTTGTCCATTTTACGAACAAGAATAGGCATTTCTATCATAGGGCCAGACGTTCCAATCCTCAAAACGCGGAGCACACGCGGCCAGTATCCGTGTTTTGAAAATCAGCAATTTGCAGACCACAAAACGGATACATTTGTGTGCACGAGGCCTTAAAGGGGTTCTCCAGTTTCAAAAAAACTATTTTATGTTCTGAGTTAACAGAGATGGGTCCTCTGTTCAAGATCTTTAGATGTTGACCAGAGTGTAGAGTCCTGCTCTGCATTTCACAATGTATTGATTTTAGTGGACATTATGTAATACTTCATTTCTGATGATGAAGCAGGGAAATTGCACAAGGTTTTATACAGGCTGATGATTGGAAAGAAACATTCATAAATGTGTAACACTCCACAAAATGGAGTAATTGGATTTTTTATGCAGACGCAAAAATCATTAAAGGGTTTCTGTCACCAGTTTTGGGCATATAAAACAGGATGACATTTGCAATGTGCAAATGTCACCTGATGCCCAAACTGGTGATCATTTTTTTACTGGTGCCCCCGTTTTTGAAATAAATCAACTTTTGTCGTATGCAAATGAAGCTTACTAGGTGCAAGGGGCGGTAACCCTGCACCTAGTAAGCGCCGTTTCCCTACCTTTATTCACGCCCCCTTTGTTGTGATAGACAGGGCCAGGCAGCTCGCTCTAGCTGCTCCTGGCCCTGTCCGTGCTGAAAATCCCGCGCCTGCGCCGTTCGGACTTCATTCGGCGCAGGCGCAGTGAGTGCCGATTGCTGCCGGGCTCCCGGCTTCCTCACTGCGCCTGCGCCGCCTTCTCTTCTGGGTGTTCTGTGACGTCATCGGCGCAGGCGCAGTGAGGAAGCCGGGAGCCCGGCAGCAATCGGCACTCACTGCGCCTGCGCCGAATGAAGTCCGAACGGCGCAGGCGCGGGATTTTCAGCACGGACAGGGCCAGGAGCAGCTAGAGCGAGCTGCCTGGCCCTGTCTATCACAACAAAGGGGGCGTGAATAAAGGTAGGGAAACGGCGCTTACTAGGTGCAGGGTTACCGCCCCTTGCACCTAGTAAGCTTCATTTGCATACGACAAAAGTTGATTTATTTCAAAAACGGGGGCACCAGTAAAAAAATGATCACCAGTTTGGGCATCAGGTGACATTTGCACATTGCAAATGTCATCCTGTTTTATATGCCCAAAACTGGTGACAGAAACCCTTTAAATGTTGGCAGCACATCTCTCTGTGTAAATGCAGACTGTGTGAGGTCTTTTGCCTTTGCCTGTCCAAATGCCCTTTATACAAGCCCTCATTGACTTATATCATCGATCGTTATGACCCACATCAGGCCATTTAAAAGAACCCTTACTGGCAGGTTTCTTTGTGATGAGCTTATTGTCAAGTAGGGATTGTGCAAAGTAGAAAACTCCTTTATTATTTACTGCCACTTGTCTAAACCTGGCATTGTTCTAATTCCATACCAGTTTCATCCAATTGGCATTTGTCCTCATGCTGAAACTGCATGGAGGAGAGCAATTCTTCTATAGTGCACAAGTATTAGCAAATTCTCCAAAGTGCATAAGGCTACATTCACCCGAATGTGAAAAATGGCAGTGTGATGACCATTCAAAGAATATGTACACCTTCTGGGGCAATTTTTTTCTATGATTGCATTTTAGTCATTTTTGGCTAAAAATCATATTTTCAATTGGTCTTTATTAAAAATATCGAGCCATTCTGTGATATAGGGCTAACTGTGTTTCTAACTGGTTGGCTGGTACTTTCACTTTGTGCCAGTCATTTAATAATGGGGGGCATTTGATGTCGAGTGGAGACTATGGGAGGCATTAGGTATATTGAGAGCACTGTAGGGGTTGGGATTATAAAAAAAAGTGACTGAATTCATCCGTTCTTAATGACTGTTTTCAACGGCAGTTAAAAACTGATGCAAAATTAATGAAAAACGGCTGTTAAAACGGACAGACAGACAGAAAATGGAAGCCTATTCATTTTTAACAGCAATTTTTTTTCACTTTTGTGTGAATGTAGCCTTCAATGAAACATTTCAAGATTTTTTTTAAGTGACCGTTACGTAAAAAAAAAAAAATCCCATAAACTGTGGAAAGGACACAACTCCCCCTTTTTCATCTTTTAGCTGCAGACTGGTTGATTCCCATGCCTCTCTTCTGCTATCCAAGATGGCCACACTGCCTCCCGGACTTCCCAATGCACGCGATACAATGGTAATGTAAGACACCCTTTAGCAGCGGTGCTCTTGGATTGGCCAGTGCTGCTCATGTGGCAGCAGGAATCGTCTTGGACTGCCAATGCATCCGATAGCCCATGAAGCAGTGTGGCCATCTTGGATGGCAGAAGAGGGACCTGGGAATTGGCAGATCTGCATCTGAAAAGATGAAAAGGTGGGCACAATACTGCATTCATTCCCCAGTTAATGTGATATTTTTTTTCTTGAATCAGAGGGTCACTTTAATAGAATTCACGATTTGCCAATATATATATTAGTCATCACAATCACTGTGTAATAGCCTGGCCTGTGTGTCTCCCTGTGACCATTTGGTTCTTATGTCTATAGTTTTCTGGATATATATATTTGTACAAAAACAGTATGTTCTTCCTCTAATTATACATGTTTTCTTTAGAAATTTTAGATGTGCCAGCTGATAAAGATTTAAAAAGGTAATCTTTTCTATATAAGACTCCAAAACTCTTACATAGCCGAAGGGGTTGCCTAGGACTTAAATACTGAAGACCCATCATCAGGATACGTAATAAATTTCAGATCCAACGCATTGCAACATCAGCTGTTTGACAGGGCCACAGTGCTTAGATGAGTGCTGTGGTCTCTTCATTATATGCCAAGCAAAGTGATGTACATTTTATAGCGGTTGTACTTGGTAGTGCAATGTAGTCCCATTCACTTGAATGTGACTGAGCTGCAAAAAAAAGCCATGTGGTCAATGGATGTCACATTACAGGCTGAAGAAGAGGCTACAGGACCTGAACATGGCTGAATCTTTCAGCAGCAGATCAGTGGGGATGCTGGGAGTCTGATCCTCATCAATCAGATATTGATGACCTATCTTGAGGATAGGTCATGAATATTTAAGTCTTGGACAGCACTTTTAAATAATAAAATAATATACGGTAATTCAGACTATGTGGAACCACCAATAGAGATGATCAAAACTGCACAGAACATCAGTTTATTATTGACCATGTCTAGTAATCTCAGATATTTCCTTACTTTGTCCAGCAGAAAACTTTCGTAACTCCCTTTTCCATCCAAGTTCAACTGTTCCTGTTTAAGGTCCCATGGGACAATTCAGCAGGCGATTGTTGGGAGGGAAGCGTTCCTTCCTGACAATTGCCTGCTTGTCAGTGAAGGAGACCGCTGCATTTGCATGCAGAGATCTCCTCCACAGTATTGGAAGGAGCGATTGCTAATGCTATTGCTCATTCCCATACAGACATCTTGTTTGCCGGCAGCAAAAGCTGTTTAGACAGCACAATCTTCTGTCGGCAATCGACAATTTAGGTTTCTGCACAAACGAGCATATTACCCCATGAACAAGCGTTTTGCGCATTCATTGGGTAATCGGCGGCACCATTACATTGCCATATAATCTCTAATTTAAAGCTAATGATGCACCCCACTTGTGGGGTTTCTGGTGAAGACAGGGACTCATTTTCCAGTTGATAGACATTATAAATCTGGGTTTCCACTTTCATGTTTTTCTATGCAGTTTTTGATGCCAAAACCAGGCATAGATCATAAAGGGAGTGTTTGTATAAAGTACAGACACTACCTCACCTTTTTTTTTTATTCACTCCTGGTTTTGGCTCCAAAAAACTGCAACACAAAACCTGAATGTGTAAACTTTATCTCAGCCTAAGTTTTGCCATATGGCGCAGGAGTGAATTACCAATATGCTAATTGTTTCCCCCCGTTTCAGGAGTTGCCTGGTGCTGGGCTATTTCATGCAATGAAAATGTAATTCTACTTTAATGTAGATGTTACAGTCACTTTAAAGAAATACTTATTGGTGCAGATATCACACTTTAGAGTGCCTGCGCACGGCGCTGATTTGGGTGCAGAAAATCTGCCAACTGTTGACATGCTGCCAACTGTTGTTTGAAAAACTAGCTCGAACGATCGGCCAACAGCAGACTCTTGTAATCCACCACACTGGAAAACTTTGTCCGAAGTTGTATGCCTTATAGGCATAATCAGCTGAATTTAGCCGATCACTTGTTTTTGTGCTCAAGTATTAAAAAGCCAGTTAAAAAAAATAAATAAATTGACTGCCTAGACGCCCAGTTTAGCTGGTGGAATCGTTCATGTGGCTTGGCTGATCATTATCTCAAATGTTTGGCCAGCTTTAGTGGTCACATGCTGTCACGCATGTTGACAGGACATCACACTTTCGGAGCTTCCGATGGTTGCTCTTTGCTAGACCTGGAACAGTTTGAGCAGATGAGTGTTTTGTTTTTTTATTTTACATTTTGCCTGGCTGAATAGAAATGACTTCCACTCTCCGCAATCCATTTAATGATAGTGACTTTCTTTACTTTTTTCCAGTCCTATCTTTGAAGAGGATACTCCATCAGTAATGGAGATTGAGATGGATGATCTTGACAAATGGATGAGCAACATGAAAAACAGTAAGTAGTTCATACCGGCTTATTCTATCTTTATTCAATGAAATTGCAAGGTTATCTGAGCGGCTCAAGCAGAAACCCGTAGATATTTTATTTCTCCATTTGCCTCATGATTGCATGTTTTTATATCACTTATCTCTATGGCGGTCTGTAATATTGCTTTTGTTAGACAGCATATTAGCATTCTGTGAACTGGTACTCAATCATTTTTGTCACAAATGATTGCACATAGATTAAATACAATACGAATCTGCTTTAAAAACACTGTAATTTTGACTCTTACCCTATAAAACAAAAAATTGTAATCTGTCCTATTACCGGTGATGCGCATATAAATAACTACTGCGCATTGACTACAATGTGTGATATTTATCAGAAAATGGACAAAAGCGTCTAACACGGATATAGATAAGTCTATAAGGATCTGAGTCATCCATCCTTTACTTTTTACAATGTACTGCACGAAATCCACATTGAATCCAACAGCAATTCACTTCCACTGTAATATGGTTTCCTTAACCCAAAAGAAAGTATCCCCCTCTTTTAATTTAATTAATTCTATGGTTTTACGTATCAGGGCACAATAAAAAAATCTGTTCCTTAGAAGGTATTTTGGGCATTTTGCTCCTCTGGTAGCAAGAACAATTTTCACACTTTTCACATTTACAAATAAAACCTAACAATAATTTAAAAAAAATCATGCTAAACCCCTCCATATCCATATATTTTCTGACAGTAGACACCCAGCACATTTTCAAAATGCACAGTTTATACACACAGACACCTTCATGCAACTTTGCGTCAAAGTGTCATTTTTCACAAAAATTTCAAAAAAGTTGATATTAGCGATTAAAAGTAGTGTGCCTCGAGCAGAAAGTAACATGCACTATGCCTCTTATAAATAAAAGGTCAACATGTACAGAGTCCATACATACCACTTAGGACTAAATTTACATGATTGTATCTTCATAGAATCACTAGAACTAGAAAGACCAAAAATCTGGTGTTATGTTGGAAATTTTAAAAAAAGTATCAACCAATAAACTAGAGAGATTACAGCCTTTGAAAAGTGCACCCCTATGTATTTCCTAAAAGCAGACAACCTAATGATTGTAGTTGCCTTGATGGACTGCTGGCAACCATGTCCACCTTCATGTAACTTTGACAAACAGGAATTGTTTAAAAAATGCATAACAACATACATTTGGACCTAAAGTTCACATCCAAGCAAAAGTTTACACATTAACCCTAGTATGCTTCACCCGGCCTTTTAGGCCCACTAGCTTACTTGTTTGCTATTTTCTGCAAGATTACTTTAGTTAGAATTTTGAAACTCCAGGTATTCCTCAAGTTTGTAGTTGAGGGTAATTTCCAGTTGTTTATAACGTTTTATGTGATAGCCATTTTGATATAACAATACTTTTTTGGAAAAACCACATATTTACATAACATGGGCCTTTTAGGCCCGTATTATGTTTATTATATACTCATTAGTTTATGTTTCAGTGAGGGTGTGGATCATGCCTGTGTGTAGAAAGACCTGTGATACTGTCATGGCCATGTGATCTTGGGAGGGAGAATGACTCCTCCTTCCCAACGTCACATAGCCATGACATCATCACAGGTCTTTCTGAACACAGTAATGAGCATCAGGAGGACAGCATACACTGTGTTTTTCCTTTGAGTTTACTGACATCTAAAGGCCTGTTCACAAGACCTTGTGAATGGGTCCCCATCTATTCCGCAATTTTGCAGGATAGATGCAGTCCCATTCATTTCAATGGGCATCATTAGATCGCGTACAGCCACGGCTCCGCGAAAAAAGATAGAACAAGTCCTAATCTTGTCCGCAATTGCGGATAAGAATAGGCATTTTGTATGGGGTGCGGCCATGTGTGTTGCGAAACATTGCCAGTATTCACGTTTAGCGGATCCACATTTTTGCGGATCCGCAAAAACACAGCCGCCTGAACGGCCCCTAAGTCAACAATGGCACATTCTTCAACCAAGGGTTTGACTGATGAAGAGATTGAAGCAATACTTTTTGAAAGTGATGATGAAGGTGAACTTTCTTTGTCTGAAGAAGACTACCTGCCAGCAGCTAATCACTCTGCTTCCTCATCCAGCAATTCTTCTGATGCTGAAGAAGTGGATCCAGTAGAACTGATAAATAGAACATCCAAAACTAATGTATTTTGGGACAGTACTCCTTCAGTACTTGAAAGTACCCCATTACATAATATTCTGAGAAAAGCTCAAGGAGTTGTAAGAAGTCCCCAATGCTTGTCCACGCTTGTCCATGTTTTTTGTACTTTTTTCTAATGATATTGCAGATGAGGTGTTTTTTTTGTACAAACTTAGAAGGACGACGCATGGCTTATGGAAAAAACAAAAAATGGAAACATATCTCTAAAGAGGAACTTTATGCTTATATTGGACTTACACTTCTGGCAGGGTGTCAAAAATCTTGTGATGTTCCTATCAGAGAATTAATTCTGAACCCACATTCTGATCCATACTACAAAGCAACAATGTCAGTGAATAGATATGAGGATATTCGGAGAAGCCTTTGATCTGATAAGCAAACTTGTCCTTCGAGGTTGGAAACGGATCATCTAGGACCTATTAGTTACATTTGGAATATTTTTAATCAAGAATTGTACCATGCTCTACAATCCTAGTGATAATGTAAGTGCAAATCTCATATATACCACAACCATATCCATCAACAAGAGCTTGTGCTCTTAAAAATGCTGGCA
The DNA here is from genome assembly GCA_900303285.1 of Rhinella marina. Lineage (NCBI taxonomy): Eukaryota > Metazoa > Chordata > Amphibia > Anura > Bufonidae > Rhinella > Rhinella marina. The sequence goes on from ONZH01015320.1 coordinate 224,877, forward strand.
CAGATGTCATGCCATGTATATGGTCATCATCGACATATGTGTTAACATGTATACTGTACATGGCAAGCCACTTCTAAGTTACCAAAATCTAAATTTTCTAAGAACGCAAAACATACAGTGTATAAAAATCTAACCTAATAATTAATACACACAAACAACCTCATGCAACTTTGCAGCAAACAATAATTATTAGCAAAAATTGGACAAAAATTCCTTATGATAAATAAAATATAGTCTGCAAAAAAACTTTAAGATGTGAGGAGTTCATACATACCACACATGTCTACATTGCTGCAAGTGTTAATGAAATGCAAACAACACAACCAACCAACTTTTTTGTTGGGGCATATTTTCAAGGTAGCAGCCGGATCTGGATGTTACCACAATGCCCGCCAGCCCCGTTGACTAAAATGGGGTCTAGCGGGCATTGTGGTAACCAGGGCCGGCCTTAGGGTAGATGGCGCCCTGTGCGAAACTATCTCTCGGCGCCCCCCCCCCCCCCCCGAGTGACAGTACTAACGTCATACAGTATAGAGCTATAAATACAGTGCAGAGATATATAGAGTGATATAGGTAGGTAGAGTAAGACAGTATATATATATATATATGTATTTATAGCTCTCTATACTGTCCTATATCACACTATATATCTCTGCACTGTATTTATAGCTTTCTATATTGAAATGTAACCTAATATAGCGCACATACCTCTTACATCCAGTGACGTCTCCTCTGATGTAGATAGATCTTCTCTTTCCTCATCTTCTCCTTTCAGACCAGACGCCATTTTTCAGCCATTTCTCATCTCTGCAGTTAGACAGAAAAAAAATCTTAGTTTACACAGTGTCCTAAAAAATAACTGCGCCCAGCAAATAGTGTTCCGTAATAGTGCGCCCAGTAATATAGTAAACATAACGCCCCCCAGAAATAACTGCGCTGATACTGTGCCAGGGTGCCCCCACAGTAATAGTGCCCCCAAAGTCCCAACTAATAATTCTCTGCCAGAGTGCACTTGTTAGTAATAGTGCCCCCAACAGTACTAATGTCCCCACTGTGCCCCAGAAGTAATAATGCTTCCAATGTGCCAGTAAGAAGTGCCCCCCATTGATTCCCCCCCAAAATCATGTGCCAGTAAAAAGTGTCCCACCCCCATAGATGCCCCCCAAATTATGTGCCAGTAAGAAATGCCCCAGTGCCCCCATGTGCCAGTAAAATGCTCCCATGTGCCAATAAAATGCCCCCAGTGCCAGTAAAATGCCCCCAGTGCCAGTAAAAATGCCCCCAGTGCCCCCATGTGCCAGTAAAATGCCACTATGTGCCAGTAAAAATGCCCCCAGTGCCCCTTGTGCCAGTAAAAATGCCCTCAGTGCCAGTAAAATGCCCCCAGTGCCCCCAATTGCCAGTAAAATGCCCCCATTTGCCAGTAAAATGCCCCCATGTGCCCCATTTGCCAGTAAAAATGCCCCCAGTGCCAGTAAAATGCTCCCATGTGCCAATAAAAATGCCCCCAGTGCCCCCAGTGCCAGTAAAATGCCCCCATGTGCCAGTAAGAAATGCCCCAGTGCCCCCATGTGCCAGTAAAAATGCCCCCAGTGCCCCCATGTGCCAGTAAAATGCTCCCATGTGCCAATAAAAATGCCCCCAGTGCCCCCTTGTGCCAGTAAAAATACCCCCAGTGCCAGTAAAATGCCCCCATGTGCCAGTAAAAATGCCCACAATACCCCTATGTGCCAGTAAAATGCCACTATGTGCCAGTAAAAATGCCCCCAGTGCCAGTAAAATGCCCCAGTGCCCCATTTGCCAGTAAAAATGCCCCCAGTGCCAGTAAAATGCTCCCATGTGCCAATAAAAATGCCCCCAGTGCTCCCATGTGCCAGTAAAAATGCCCCCAGTGCCAGTAAAATGCTCCCATGTGCCAGTAAAAATGCCCCCAGTGCCAGTAAAATGTTCCCATGTGCCAGTAAAAATGCCCCAGTGCCCCCTTGTGCCAGTAAAATGCACCCAGTGCCCCCATGTGCCAGTAAAAATGCCCCCAGTGCCCCTTGTGCCAGTAAAAATGCCCCCAGTGCCAGTAAAATGCCCCAGTGCCCCATTTGCCAGTAAAAATGCCCCCAGTGCCAGTAAAATGCTCCCATGTGCCAATAAAAATGCCCCCAGTGCCCCCTTGTGCCAGTAAAATGCCCCCAGTGCTCCCATGTGCCAGTAAAAATGCCCCAGTGCCAGTAAAATGCTCCCATGTGCCAGTAAAAATGCCCCCAGTGCCCCCTTGTGCCAGTAAAATGCCCCCAGTGCCCCCATGTGCCAGTAAAAATGCCCCCAGTGCCCCCTTGTGCCAGTAAAAATGCCCCCAGTGCCCCCTTGTGCAGTAAAAATTCCCCCAGTGCCAGTAAAATGCCCCCAGTGCCCCCATGTGCCAGTAAAATGCCCCCATGTGCCAATAAAAATGCCCCCAGTGCCCCCTTGTGCCAGTAAAAATGCCCCCAGTGCCCCCTTGTGCCAGTAAAATGCCCCCAGTGCCCCCATGTGCCAGTAAAAATGCCCCCAGTGCCCCCTTGTGCCAGTAAAAATGCCCCCAGTGCCCCCTTGTGCCAGTAAAAATGCCCCCAGTGCCCCCTTGTGCCAGTAAAAATGCCCCCAGTGCCAGTAAAATGCCCCCAGTGCCCCCATGTGCCAGTAAAATGCCCCCATGTGCCAATAAAAATGCCCCCAGTGCCCCCTTGTTCCAGTAAAAATGCCCCCAGTGCCAGTAAAATGCCCCCATGTGCCAGTAACAATGCCCACAATACCCCATGTGCCAGTAAAAATGCCCCCAGTGCCCCCTTGTGCCAGTAAAAATGCCCCCAGTACCCCCATGTGCCAGTAAAAATGCCCCCAGTGCCCCCTTGTGCCAGTAAAAATGCCCCCAGTGCCCCCTTGTGCCAGTAAAAATGCCCCCAGTGCCCCCCATGTGCCAATAATAATGCAGCCATAAAAAAAAATAAACACTTACTTACCTCCAGCAGCGATGCGATGCAGGCCTCTTCCGGCCTGTGTCCAGCGCTGTACGGCTCGGGCGGCGCGATGACGTCATCGCGTCGCCTGAGCTGGCCTCTGATAGGCTGCAGGCCTAGGGCCTGCAGCCTATCAGAGGAACGGGCAGGGGAGACGCCTCTCCCTCCCCTGCCCCGCATCTCCAAAGGCAGACTATGGAGATGAGCGCTTCCACAATGGAAGCGCTCATCTCCCTCTGCCCCACCGCCGCACTTGCAGGGCACGGCCGGGCCATTAAGGGGGCGCTCTGGCAGGGCGCCCCCTTAACTGGCCGGGAGTGAAGCGCCCTGTGCAACCGCACAGGTCGCACACCCCTAAGGCCGGCCCTGGTGGTAACATCCAGAGAGCTCTGACAAGCTGTACTCTGACGGAACGACTAAACTGCAGTGTGAAAAAAGCCGTACATAATACCTGAACCTCCTGTAGTTCATCAGAAAATGAGTTAGAGCACCATACCACTGGTTCTGATAAACTGCGGGAGGTCTATGTTTGGCATCCATAATATGGGCACAAAAAAAGCCCCTGTATTACAAAGCCCCTGTCTGAAAAGTAGCTCAATCCTGTTTAACAAAAAAAAAAACCTGTGGTAATTGAAAGAGTTATACGGCCATTTGCAAACAATTTGAAGTCCATCATTCTACAATGAGAAAGTTTATTCACAAGTGGAAAACTGTTGATAATCTTCCCAGGAGTGGACATCCCAGCAAATTCACGGCAAGATTGGATTGTGCAATGCTTAGAGAAAATGCAAAAATTCCAAGAGCTAAAGAGTCTATAGGCCTCAGTTATCATGTTAAATGTTCAAGTTCATGAAAGTACAATTAGAACAAGACTTGTTAGCCAGGAGACAGCCTCTTCTTTTGAAAAAGAACATGGCAGCACAGCTTAAAGGGGTTCTATACTTTTTTCTTACTGAGTGATGATCTATCCTTTGGATAGATCATCAGCATCTGATCGGCAGGGGTCCGATATCCAGTACCCCCTGCCGATCACTGACACTGAAAACCAAACACAGCATAAACACCTCATCCAAACTTTCAAGCACAGTGGTGGAGGGGAGATGATTTGGGTTTGTTTTACAGCCACAGGACCTGGGCACCTTGCAATAATTGAATCTACCATAAACTCCTTTGTATACCAAACTATTCTAGAGTCAAGTGGGAGCTATCCAGCAGCTAAAGCTAGGCTGAGACTGGGTCATACAACAGGACAATGATTTGAAGAACACCAGCAAATCTATAACAGAATGGTTGAAAAAGAGAAAAATCAAGGTGTAGCAATGGCCCAAAGTCCCATCTTCAACCCAATTGAAATGCCTTGGCAGGATCTAAGGAGAGCTGTGCTTTAAAGAATGCCCAAAACCTCAATGAACTGAAGCAACGCTGTAATGAAGAGTGGGCACTGATAGAGTCATACAGAAGATAATTACTTCAAGTTATTGCTCCTAAGGAAGTTTTCCAAGCTATTGATTCATGAGGTATACTTAGTTTTTCACATATAGCTTTTCCGTTTTGGCTTTATTTTTGTTGAATAATTAATGACAGAGTGGAATCTCGTGTGATGTTCAACAGAGGTTGTACCTGATTAGTTGTATCCTCTGCAGGAGATTTCAAAGACTGGCGTAAAACACTGGTCTTAGATAAATATCCCCCAAAGACATTTTGCCCAGACTTTGAGAGGGGCACATCTTTGGACTATGAGAAACAGGATAGTCATTTTTAACAATTTGCCTGCCATGTAGGCCGTTCTGATCTAGCTGTTAGCAGGTGTATAAAGGAATGGTTATATGAGGGCAAACACTGCAAACAGGCTCCAGACAGCCCACCTGTACAGAGTGTCATTTGATCTGCCGAAAAAGCTTGAACAGCTCCCACAGTTTCAGTGTCCATTATCCGGACACGGTTGCCACCTTCATTACACACCTGTCTCTTACTGGCATTAAGCAGGCAGAAATTTGGTGTCATGGCACCTATTACACGTCCTGTTATTGACAGCCAGCCACCATTGCCTTCTTTTGCAGTGGTGTTGTAATTGAGAAACCTGAACTGCTATGGACTGGAACCTTATTGTCTTTAGTGATAAATCCAGGTTTTGTTTGGGATCCAACAACAGTTGGGTTCGACTATAGAATCCTTGTAGTGAGCGCTTCAATCCTGCCTTTGCTGTGAAGCAACACACTGTCCCAACAACTGCTGGTGTGTTGATCTGGGGAACCGTGGCAAATGACAGTTGGTGTTCAGGACAACCTGCAGCCACATGTGTTACCTCTCATGGCAGAGCTTTCAACTCCCAGAATATTGCTCACCCACTCATGGCAACAGTTTCCCAGGAATGTCTCAGATTGCAATTCTTCCTTGTTCTATGAATCTACGGATCCAGCAGCAAACTATGTGGGCAAATGTGCCACAGGACAGCCATAGGGAACTTGTATGCCTCCATGCCTAACTGTATCTCGTCTTGTATCTAGAGGTGACCCAACAGAGCCTCCTCCAGAAAACTCCACAAAAATGGCATCGATGATAAATCTGCCTGGCCCAATGGCCCTGCCCACACCACTACAATTTGTACAAAAATTTGTGCATAAATTGCATTGAAAATGTCACAAAGCCAGGGTCGGCAACATTTTTATGCCAGTTTTCTGGCATATGGGGATGATAAATCTCTCCAACTGTCATATTAATGGGCTTCAGGATGTACCATAACATAGTCATCAATGTGTGATCAGGGAAGGTCTGGTTGGTGCAGTGCCGTATCCTCTTTGTAGTTTTACCAGTTATACCTTTAAAGGGGTTGTCTCACTTCAGTAAGTGGCATTTATCATGTAGAGACAGTTAATGTAGGACACTTAATAATTAGAGATGAGCGAGTAGTGTTCGATCGAGCCGGTATTCGATCGAATACTACGCTATTCGGCATACTCGATTTCAATCGAGTATAACGGCGATGGCGCACTTAGAATTCGTTTCCCCTCCCACCTTCCCTGGCGCTCTTTTTCCACCAATCACCATGCAGGGGGGGTATGACAGGCACGCTGAGCACGCTGGCAGCGCGAAAACGGCGTCTACATGCATTGGCTGGAAAAACCATGTGACCTCGAATATTAAAAACTCAGCTCTTCCTGCTCGTACGCATATGCTGCGTGAACTTAGTCAGGGACAGAGGCTGGAGAAGGGAGAGACAGGTTTTAGCTGTTGGACAGGCAGGAGCGTGATTAAAAGCCCTTATCAGGGCTACTACAGTGGACTTCAGTGATAGCTTACTACAATATAGACTTTACAGAGAACGGCTGCTGTATTCAGGGATAGCTGCTGGAGTAGGGACAGAGAGAGGCATTAGTGGTGTATTAGGTGCTCTACTACATACCAAACTATATTTGGCACTACTGCTGTGTACCTTGAAAAATACAATATATAGGTTTTATAACTGGCAACTGTACTGTGCGTTCTCTTGCAAAGTAATTTCTCATAACTGGTGTTCATACACACTGTCTGATCACTTAGTACACGGCTGTGTACCTTGAAAAATACAATATATAGGCCTTAACTGGCAACAGTACTGTGCGTTCTCTTGCAAAGTAATTTCTCATAACTGGTGTTCATACCCACCGTCTGTTCAGTTACTACACGGCTGTGTACCTTGAAAATACAATATATAGGCCTTAACTGGCAACTGTACTGTGCGTTCTCTTGCAAAGTAATTTCTCATAACTGGTGTTCATACCCACCGTCTGTTCAGTTACTACACGGCTGTGTACCTTGAAAAATACAATCTATAGGCCTTAACTGGCAACTGTACTGTGCGTTCTCTTGCAAAGTAATTTCTCATAACTGGTGTTCATACCCCCCGTCTGTTCAGTTACTACACAGCTGTGTACCTTGAAAAATACAATATATAGGCCTTAACTGGCAACTGTACTGTGCGTTCTCTTGCAAAGTAATTTCTCATAACTGGTGTTCATACCCACCGTCTGTTCAGTTACTACACGGCTGTGTACCTTGAAAAATACAATCTATAGGCCTTAACTGGCAACAGTACTGTGCGTTCTCTTGCAAAGTAATTTCTCATAACTGGTGTTCATACCCACCGTCTGTTCAGTTACTACACGGCTGTGTACCTTGAAAAATACAATATATAGGCCTTAACTGGCAACTGTACTGTGCGTTCTCTTGCAAAGTAATTTCTCATAACTGGTGTTCATACCCACCGTCTGTTCAGTTACTACACGGCTGTGTACCTTGAAAAATACAATATATAGGCCTTAACTGGCAACTGTACTGTGCGTTCTCTTGCAAAGTAATTTCTCATAACTGGTGTTCATACCCACCGTCTGTTCAGTTACTACACGGCTGTGTACCTTGAAAAATACAATATATAGGCCTTAACTGGCAACTGTACTGTGTGTTCTCTTGCAAAGTAATTTCTCATAACTGGTGTTCATACCCACCGTCTGTTCAGTTACTACACGGCTGTGTACCTTGAAAAATACAATATATAGGCCTTAACTGGCAACTGTACTGTGCGTTCTCTTGCAAAGTAATTTCTCATAACTGGTGTTTATACCCACCGTCTGTTCAGTTACTACACGGCTGTGTACCTTGAAAAATACAATATATAGGCCTTAACTGGCAACAGTACTGTGCGTTCTCTTGCAAAGTAATTTCTCATAACTGGTGTTCATACCCACCGTCTGTTCAGTTACTACACGGCTGTGTACCTTGAAAAATACAATATATAGGCCTTAACTGGCAACTGTACTGTGCGTTCTCTTGCAAAGTAATTTCTCATAACTGGTGTTCATACCCACCGTCTGTTCAGTTACTACACGGCTGTGTACCTTGAAAAATACAATATATAGGCCTTAACTGGCAACAGTACTGTGCGTTCTCTTGCAAAGTAATTTCTCATAACTGGTGTTCATACCCACCGTCTGTTCAGTTACTACACGGCTGTGTACCTTGAAAAATACAATCTATAGGCCTTAACTGGCAACAGTACTGTGCGTTCTCTTGCAAAGTAATTTCTCATAACTGGTGTTCATACCCACCGTCTGTTCAGTTACTACACGGCTGTGTACCTTGAAAAATACAATATATAGGCCTTAACTGGCAACTGTACTGTGCGTTCTCTTGCAAAGTAATTTCTCTTAACTGGTGTTCATACCCACCGTCTGTTCAGTTACTACACGGCTGTGTACCTTGAAAAATACAATATATAGGCCTTAACTGGCAACTGTACTGTGCGTTCTCTTGCAAAGTAATTTCTCATAACTGGTGTTCATACCCACCGTCTGTTCAGTTACTACACGGCTGTGTACCTTGAAAAATACAATATATAGGCTTTAACTGGCAACTGTACTGTGCGTTCTCTTGCAAAGTAATTTCTCATAACTGGTGTTCATACCCACCGTCTGTTCAGTTACTACACGGCTGTGTACCTTGAAAAATACAATATATAGGCCTTAACTGGCAACTGTACTGTGCGTTCTCTTGCAAAGTAATTTCTCATAACTGGTGTTCATACCCACCGTCTGTTCAGTTACTACACGGCTGTGTACCTTGAAAAATACAATCTATAGGCCTTAACTGGCAACAGTACTGTGCGTTCTCTTGCAAAGTAATTTCTCATAACTGGTGTTCATACCCACCGTCTGTTCAGTTACTACACGGCTGTGTACCTTGAAAAATACAATCTATAGGCCTTAACTGGCAACTGTACTGTGCGTTCTCTTGCAAAGTAATTTCTCATAACTGGTGTTCATACCCACCGTCTGTTCAGTTACTACACGGCTGTGTACCTTGAAAAATACAATATATAGGCCTTAACTGGCAACTGTACTGTGCGTTCTCTTGCAAAGTAATTTCTCTTAACTGGTGTTCATACCCACCGTCTGTTCAGTTACTACACGGCTGTGTACCTTGAAAAATACAATCTATAAGCCTTAACTGGCAACTGTACTGTGCGTTCTCTTGCAAAGTAATTTCTCATAACTGGTGTTTATACCCACCGTCTGTTCAGTTACTACACGGCTGTGTACCTTGAAAAATACAATCTATAGGCCTTAACTGGCAACAGTACTGTGCGTTCTCTTGCAAAGTAATTTCTCATAACTGGTGTTCATACCCACCGTCTGTTCAGTTACTACACGGCTGTGTACCTTGAAAAATACAATATATAGGCCTTAACTGGCAACTGTACTGTGCGTTCTCTTGCAAAGTAATTTCTCATAACTGGTGTTCATACCCACCGTCTGTTCAGTTACTACACGGCTGTGTACCTTGAAAAATACAATATATAGGCCTTAACTGGCAACTGTACTGTGCGTTCTCTTGCAAAGTAATTTCTCATAACTGGTGTTTATACCCACCGTCTGTTCAGTTACTACACGGCTGTGTACCTTGAAAAATACAATATATAGGCCTTAACTGGCAACAGTAATGTGCGTTCTCTTGCAAAGTAATTTCTCATAACTGGTGTTCATACCCACCGTCTGTTCAGTTACTACACGGCTGTGTACCTTGAAAAATACAATATATAGGCCTTAACTGGCAACTGTACTGTGCGTTCTCTTGCAAAGTAATTTCTCATAACTGGTGTTCATACCCACCGTCTGTTCAGTTACTACACGGCTGTGTACCTTGAAAAATACAATATATAGGCCTTAACTGGCAACTGTACTGTGCGTTCTCTTGCAAAGTAATTTCTCATAACTGGTGTTCATACCCACCGTCTGTTCAGTTACTACACGGCTGTGTACCTTGAAAAATACAATCTATAGGCCTTAACTGGCAACAGTACTGTGCGTTCTCTTGCAAAGTAATTTCTCATAACTGGTGTTCATACCCACCGTCTGTTCAGTTACTACACGGCTGTGTACCTTGAAAAATACAATATATAGGCCTTAACTGGCAACTGTACTGTGCGTTCTCTTGCAAAGTAATTTCTCATAACTGGTGTTCATACCCACCGTCTGTTCAGTTACTACACGGCTGTGTACCTTGAAAAATACAATATATAGGCCTTAACTGGCAACTGTACTGTGCGTTCTCTTGCAAAGTAATTTCTCATAACTGGTGTTCATACCCACCGTCTGTTCAGTTACTACACGGCTGTGTACCTTGAAAAATACAATCTATAGGCCTTAACTGGCAACTGTACTGTGCGTTCTCTTGCAAACTAATTTCACGGCTGTGAAGGCAAAGTATTGTAAAAAAAAAAAAAATGCGGCGGGGGGCTAGCGGAATCGGACGTGGACGAGGACGGGGGCGCGGAAATGCTGTTGGGGGCCTTGTTGAAGCCAGTGGGGATACAATGCGTGCTGGTGAGGGTCAGCCAGGATCCCGCTCATCCAGAATCCCTGCCTTTATGGGACAGTTAAGCAGGGGGCGGGTTACACCGCTGTTGAGGCCTGAGCAGGTTGAACAGGTGGTGCAATGGATAGCCGATAGCGCTTCCACACAGTTGTCCACCAGCCAGTCATCCACACAGTCTCACTCTGACCCTCCTTCCTCCACACCTGGCCAACAGAGTCATCCCACCCTTGACCCCTCCCAGGAGCTCTTTTCGGGTCCTTTTTCAGATGTGCCGGAAGAATCCCAGGAGCTAGCAGAGGAATTTGTTTGTAGTGATGCCCAACCACTTGAGTATTCGCCATCTCCTGCTGATGTGGACCCTGAACCAGCATCTGTTATCATGAGCGATGATGATGATGATGAGACGCAGTTGCCATCAAGGGAGGCTGTTGGAATGTCCAGTGGGCAGGAGGAGGAGCAGAGTGAGGAAGAGGAGGTGGTGGATGACGAAATGACCGACCCCACTTGGCCAGGGGTGATGTCCAGCGGGGAAAGCAGTGGAGAGGTGGTGGTCTGCGCAGCACCGAAAAAGGCAGCAAGAGGCAGAGGGATGTCCAGAGGCAGAGGGATGTCCACAGGCAGAGGGATGTCCACAGGCAGAGGGATGTCCAGAGGCAGAGGACAGTCCAGACAGAGAAGTGAGGCCACAGCCAGCAGGGCCGAAGCTGTTCCCGGCAGCGGGCAGTCGCGCGAAGCTCCCCCATCGAGGCCTCGTACTTCTGTGGTGTGGAGATTTTTTAATGTTTGTGCGGATGACAAACTGAGCGCGGTTTGCACACTCTGCCACTCAAAACTGAGTAGGGGCTCTGAGAAGAGCAATCTGACCACCTCAGGCATGCGGCGTCACTTGGAAGTCAAGCACTGGGCTGAGTGGGAGAGAGCAAACGCAATACAAACTGCGCCCGGTCCTGCTGCCACTGCCTCTTCCCCTTTGTTGTGTGCTGCCACTGCGGTCCAGACCTCCAGCCAGGACACCTCCACATCTGCTCTGCCTCGGCTACTTTGGGGCCTTCTCCTTCAGCCTCCCCTTCCCCCGCCTCTTCGCCTGCACCCTCACACTCCTCGTCCCAACAACTGTCCATCTCGCAGGCGTTCGACCGCAGGCGGAAGTACGCCTCGAGTCACCCCCAAGCCCAAGCCTTAAACTGCCACATCTCCAAACTGCTGGCCCTGGAGATGTTGCCGTTTAGGCTTGTGGAGACGCAGGCCTTCCGCGACCTGATGGCGGCTGCCGCACCTCGCTATTCCGTCCCCAGCCGCCACTACTTTTCCCGGAGTGCCGTCCCCGCCCTGCACCAGCACGTGTCGCGTAACATCAGGCGGGCCCTGAGGTACGCAGTCAGCGCAAAGGTCCACTTGACCACCGACTCGTGGACAAGCGCTTGCGGCCAGGGACGCTACATCTCTTTGACGGCACACTGGGTGAATGTAGTGGAAGCGGGGACGGGGTCGCAAACAGAGACGGCCTACCTACCACCCCCGCCCAAGATTGCCAGCATGGGTTCTGATAAACCCCCCTCCTCCTCCTCCTCCTCCTCCTCCTCTGCCTTAACATCGCCCTCAGCCGCTAGCTGGAAGCGTTGCAGCACTGGCGCGGGGAGACGTCAGCAGGCGGTGCTTAAGCTCATCAGCTTGGGCGACAGGAAGCACAGCGCCCCAGAGGTGAGGGACGCCATATTGCAGCAGACGGAGATGTGGCTGTCGCCGCTGCAGCTAGGACCAGGCATGGTCGTGTGCGATAACGGCCGTAACCTGGTGGCGGCTCTGGAGCTTGCCGAACTCAATCACGTACCATGCCTGGCCCACGTTTTTAATCTGGTAGTCCAAAAATTTCTGAAGACTTACCCCAACCTGGCAGAGCTACTGGTGAAAGTGCGGCGCTTGTGCGCTCACTTTCGTAAGTCAACTGTAGCTGCTGCTAGCTTAAAAAAACTCCAGCAACGCCTCCATTTGCCTGAACATCGGCTGTTGTGCGACCTGCCCACTCGCTGGAATTCCACCTATTCCATGTTGGCCAGGGTGTGTGAGCAGCAGAGAGCATTGATGGAGTACCAGATTATGAATCCACGCGTGCCTCCAACTCAGCTCCCTCAGTTTGCCAACCACGAGTGGCCATGGATGGCAGACATATGCGATGTACTGCGTATCTTTGAGGAGTCCACCAAGAAGGTCAGCAGCGAGGACGCTATAGTGAGCGTAACCATCCCGCTCCTAGGCGTCCTTAAAGAATCCCTCATCGCAATAAGGGAGAACGCATTGCACGCAGAGGAGACGGGGGTAGGAGGAGACGCAACGGAGCTACACAGTCAGACCACACTTTTGTCTGCTTCACGGTGGCAGTTGCAGGAGGAGGAGGATGAGGAGGAGGACGACGTGGAGGTGGCTGTGGAAGAGGAGGAGGATGCTGGCGGCGAGGGTAGCAGTCAGGCTGTGTGCGTCCCATTGGTTCAGCGCGGATGGGGCGGAGAGGAGGCGGAAGAGGAAGAGGAGGAAATGGCAAGTGATCCTTCTGGTGGGGGCAGTGAGGTCATGCCTATTCAGAGTCTGGCACACATGGCTGACTTCATGCTGGGCTGCTTTTCCCGGGACACACGTGTTGTCCGGATAGTGGAGAACAAACTGTACTGGGTCTTCGCAATCCTGGACCCCCGGTATAAAGATAACGTCTCTTCTTTTATTCCGGTAGAGGAGAGGACAAATCGATTGCTGGAATACCAGAGGGAACTCGTGCAGAACATGATGGAGATTTTCCCACCCACCATCGCTGGCGGCAGAGAGGAGAGGGTCTCCCAGAGTCCCACAACATCTATCAGGCCCACAGCCACCAGGGGAACACTCTCCAAGGTGTGGGACACGTTCATGGCACCCCCTCGTGCAACTTCCATCACTGCGGGGCCCGCTATCAGCAGGAGGGACAAGTATCGGCGGATGTTGCGGGAGTACCTGGCAGACCGTAACCCTGTCCTCCCCGATCCCTCGGCGTCCTACACTTACTGGGTCTCCAAGTTGGACACGTGGCTGGAACTGTCCCTGTACGCCTTGGAGGTGCTTGCCTGCCCTGCCGCCAGCGTGCTATCAGAAAGGGTGTTCAGCGCAGCCGGGGGCATTATAACCGATAAGCGCAGCCGCCTGTCAACCGACAGTGCCGACAGGCTGACGCTAATCAAAATGAACAGCAAGTGGATTGACCCGGACTTTGCTTCTCCAACCGTGGAAAGCAGCCAAAAGTGAAGTGCCATCTGTATGAAGTGCCATTTCCTCCTCCACCTCCTCCTCCTCCTCCTCCTTAACCGCCGTAGAATTGCTCCGTAAATAAGAAAAATTTATATATTTATGGCTCACCTCTCTCACCTCTTGGGCCTCCACATAATTTTCTCACCTCTTGGGCCTCCACATAATTTTTAAGAGGTCTCACCTCTTGGGCCTCCACATAATTTTTAAGGTCTCAGAGGTCTCACCTCTTGGGCCTCCACATAATTTTTAACAGGTCTCACCTCTTGGGCCTCCACATAATTTTTAAGAGGTCTCACCTCTTGGGCCTCACAAATCTTCACCTCTTGGGCCTCACAAAATGTTTAAGAGGTCTCACCTCTTGGGCCTCCACAAAATTTTAAGAGGTCTCACCTCTTGGCCTCCACATAATTTTTAAGAGGTCTCACCTCTTGGGCCTCCACATAATTTTTAACAGGTCTCACCTCTTGGGCCTCCACATAATTTTTAACAGGTCTCACCTCTTTGGGCCTCCACATAATTTTTAAGAGGTCTCACCTCTTGGGCCTGCACAAAATGTTTAAGAGGTCTCACCTCTTGGGCCTCCACATAATTTTTAAGAGGTCTCACCTCTTGGGCCTCCACATAATTTTTAACAGGTCTCACCTCTTGGGCCTCCACATAATTTTTAACAGGTCTCACCTCTTGGGCCTGCACAAAATGTTTAAGAGGTCTCACCTCTTGGGCCTGCACAAAATGTTTAAGAGGTCTCACCTCTTGGGCCTCCACATAATTTTTAAGAGGTCTCACCTCTTGGGCCTCCACATAATTTTTAACAGGTCTCACCTCTTGGGCCTCCACATAATTTTTAACAGGTCTCACCTCTTGGGCCTCCACATAATTTTTAAGAGGTCTCACCTCTTGGGCCTGCACAAAATGTTTAAGAGGTCTCACCTCTTGGGCCTCCACATAATTTTTAAGAGGTCTCACCTCTTGGGCCTCCACATAATTTTTAACAGGTCTCACCTCTTGGGCCTGCACAAAATCTTTAAGAGGTCTCACCTCTTGGGCCTCCACAAAATCTTTAAGAGGTCTCACCTCTTGGGCCTCCACAAAATCTTTAAGAGGTCTCACCTCTTGGGCCTGCACAAAATCTTTAAGAGGTCTCACCTCTTGGGCCTCCACAAAATCTTTAAGAGGTCTCACCTCTTGGGCCTCCACAAAATCTTTAAGAGGTCTCACCTCTTGGGCCTGCACAAAATCTTTAAGAGGTCTCACCTCTTGGGCCTCCACAAAATCTTTAAGAGGTCTCACCTCTTGGGCCTCCACAAAATCTTTAAGAGGTCTCACCTCTTGGGCCTCCACAAAATCTTTAAGAGGTCTCACTTCTTGGGCCTCCACATAATGTTTAAGAGGTCTCACCTCTTGGGCCTCCACATAATTTTAAAGAGGTCTCACCTCTTGGGCCTCCACAAAATCTTTAAGAGGTCTCACCTCTTGGGCCTGCACAAAATCTTTAAGAGGTCTCACCTCTTGGGCCTCCACAAAATCTTTAAGAGGTCTCACCTCTTGGGCCTCCACAAAATCTTTAAGAGGTGTCACCTCTTGGGCCTGCACAAAATCTTTAAGAGGTCTCACCTCTTGGGCCTCCACAAAATCTTTAAGAGGTCTCACCTCTTGGGCCTCCACAAAATCTTTAAGAGGTGTCACCTCTTGGGCCTGCACAAAATCTTTAAGAGGTCTCACCTCTTGGGCCTCCACAAAATCTTTAAGAGGTCTCACCTCTTGGGCCTCCACAAAATCTTTAAGAGGTGTCACCTCTTGGGCCTCCACAAAATCTTTAAGAGGTCTCACCTCTTGGGCCTCCACAAAATCTTTAAGAGGTCTCACCTCTTGGGCCTCCACAAAATCTTTAAGAGGTCTCACCTCTTGGGCCTCCACAAAATCTTTAAGAGGTCTCACCTCTTGGGCCTCCACAAAATCTTTAAGAGGTCTCACCTCTTGGGCCTCCACAAAATCTTTAAGAGGTGTCACCTCTTGGGCCTGCACAAAATCTTTAAGAGGTCTCACCTCTTGGGCCTCCACAAAATCTATAAGAGGTCTCACCTCTTGGGCCTCCACAAAATCTTTAAGAGGTCTCACCTCTTGGGCCTCCACAAAATCTTTAAGAGGTCTCACCTCTTTAGCCTCCACACAATTTTTTACGGGTCTCACCTCTTGGGCCTCCACATAATTTTTAAGAGGTCTCAGCTCTTGGGCCTCCACATAATTTTTAAGAGGTCTCACCTCTTGGGCCTCCACAAAATCTTTAAGAGGTCTCACCTCTTGGGCCTCCACAAAATCTTTAAGAGGTCTCACCTCTTGGGCCTGCACAAAATCTTTAAGAGATCTCACCTCTTGGGCCTCCACATAATTTTTAAGAGGTCTCAGCTCTTGGGCCTCCACATAATTTTTAAGAGGTCTCACCTCTTTAGCCTCCACACAATTTTTAAGACGTCTCACCTCTTGGGCCTCCACAAAATTTTCCATGAGCCTCTGGCCAGCCCACGGCCTCTAACTGCCTTTTGCGGTCCTACGCATCCCTCCACATCCCCACTGCTTTACCTGCTAGACATGACACTGGGCCAGGTCGGGTCACTGATATCTCTAGCGCCAACAATTTGGGCATTTTAAGGCTTCTGCATGTGTTTGAGTTGTTTTTACATTTTAAAGAAGACATGTCTGACCACATTTCACACACACACACAATGACAATTAGGGGTGGGGTCTATTTGCTTTCCCCCTTGCCTATGCCATCTGTGGTTGTCATAGGCAACGTGATTTTAAGGGGTGCAGAATTTCATCTTCTTTTTTGTCTAGTTTGGCTTGGGGTCCATGGCAATGTAGAGGAAAGAAGGTTTCCTTGTATGGTCTCACTTTACAGAGAGGTTAGATTGTCCTTGGAGTGTATTGTTGAGAGGCTGTGATAGTGGCGTAATAGTGCGACTTGGGCGCGTTATATGCACCCAGACATGCTTCCCCTGCTGTCCCAGTTGCATTCCAGCAGTGTTGGCATCCTTTTCTGAGGTTTCAGGGTGGACTTGGTGACCTCCAAGTGGTCGAATTGAGATTTCCAAGTGGCGAGCATTTTTTCCCCATAGACTTTAATGGGATTCGATATTCGGTCGAATAGTCGAATTTCGCGGTCTATTCGAATCGAATTTCGAACTTTCGAATATTTCACTACTCGCTCATCTCTATTAATAATATATTGTTATTATTCATATTGCTTCCTTTGCTGGCTGGATTCATTTTTCTATCACATTATGTACTGCTGTTTTCCATGGTTACAGACCACCCTGTAATGCATCAGCAGTGGTCGTGCTTGCACAATATAGGAAAAAGCACCGGCCTATGTGTGCTCCCATGGTCCCGGCCAACAGAGAGGCTGACGCTTTTTCCTATAGTGTGCAAGTACAACCACCACTGCTGCTGGATTACAGGGTGGTCTGTAACCATGGAAACGAGCAGTGTATAATGTACCACTTACTGAAGTGAGACAACGCCTTTAAATTAGATCTTAACTATGCTGGTAATTTTCAGTATCTGTAGACAGTTATCTGCTTGCATTGTGACATATAGTTCTTACAACCTTTTATATCTCTATATCTTTAATATACCATACTGAATTACTTGATGCTGTGCTCTGTGTTTGCAGGTTGTCGCTTGTCTGCCCTTGAAGAAGAAAACAAATATCACACAAGGTAAAGTACAATTGCATTATACTACCACTAGGTGGCTCTAGTCAAAGGAAGACTTTAGATAATTTGAATAGATGTAAATGATACATGATGACCAGGATAAAGTGTGACTATCATAAACTACTGTCTTATATTTGAAAATTACTATTGAAAAACACTAAAATGATGGACACTATAGATAATCCTGTTGTTGGCAAATAGTCTGCATTTTGTAATAACTAAAGGTCATTTTCCATGGGCCCATGTTTGGCTGAACAAATGTTGTTCTACATAATTGTCCTGTGTAAAACGTCTGCTGATAGCTATGTGAACTATTGTAAGAAGTGAGGCAATTATTTGGCCATGTGAATGTCCTTAAACGACGGCAATTGACACGCTATATTGTCAACTGATGTCCAAGGTGGATTTACACACATCGGGTCCTGCAAATGCTTGTTCCTGACAGTCTGCCTGTGTAAAGGTGCAGCAGATCACCCGATGAACGAGCTAAATGCTCTTTCATCAGGTGAAACTGTCATTCGTGCAGGTACCTAAATTATCATCTCTGGGCAGTAGATTGTGCTGTCTTAACAGCCGTCTGCTGCCCAGAAACAATGCAGCTGTATGAGGACAAGCGATGGCAATATCAATCCCTCGTCCTCATACTTTGGAGGTGATCACTGCATGTAAACGCAGAGCTTCACTTCCACTCATGAGCAGGCAATTGTCAGGAAGGAATGCTTCCTCCCCAACATGATCTGCTAAGTAAATGCGTCTTTAGAGGGTAAAAATCTGCCTGTGTGAAATGATCTAAAGTCAATCTATTACGGTAATAAATAATATCACACATAAAATCTGTTAATACTCCTTCTTTCATTTTCTATGCCTAAAACAGGCATAGAAAATGATAAATGAGATGGGCTTGCTGGTCTGTCCCCTTCCCTGCCCAAACCAGGTGGCGTGGGATTGGTGGGGAAGGGGATGGACTGGTAGGCCCATCTCATTCATCATTTTCTATGCCTGTTTTAGGCATAGAAAATGGTCTTAATGTGAGACAGCTAGGAAGCTGGCTTACATTTAGACCGCCGCTGGATATGCCAAAAAATATGGAGAGGCCTGTGCAGGGGCTAATTAAGACTGGTGTCTAAAACGCCGGTCTTAATAAATGACCCCCATAGTACAGTGCAGTCCATTTTACTTATTCAAGTCCACTTCGGGCTCTTGTTCACAGCATGCTCTGATCATTCAGTTGACAATTGTGTCTCCCGGTTCACTCATACACATTCAAGTTGGTGGAACGTCTATGTGTATTTAATGGGGAGAGGGGAAAAAGCTGATTTCAGATACTTCTGGCGGCAGCTTATCTCCCGGGAGAACAAAAGGATCTAATTTCCTGACAACGTCTGTTGGGGAAAGCTTCCCACACACACTAAATGCCTGGACAAAACGCCAAACTCAGGGGGTTTGGCCAACAATACGCTAATGTGTATGGGGGCATTAACACCCACTCACCTTACTATGCACCTCTTCTCCCTTCCTCATCTCTCTTTGACATGCCTCAGGAATGCATGTTTTTTATGTCACTTATCTCTATAGGAGTCAGTATTGCTGCTTTTGTTAGATAGGATGGCATGTTGTGAACAGGTACTATTTTTTATGTCACAAATGATATAAGGTAAAAATTATATATCATTTTAATATGACAGCATGTTCCATCCGTCTTACTGAGCTATTCTTCACTAGAAGCATTGCTTCTAAAGGGGAATATCTCCGTAATAATGAACTGTACAGAGACGCCATACGCATCTATACACCACCGCTCCACGCTCTTCATTCAGCTGCTTTCCTCTACATGGAAGCACTGATTACTTATAGTGAGCGTCTATATAGGGAATAGGGAAAAGCCTATTTACTCCTACTTTCCTGTATAGGGAAAGCCTATTTACTCCATCACAGTGCACTACAGAGACACATTCCTAGATCTCCTACAGCTACAGCATTATTAGCAGTCCGTGTGTTATGTTCATTTGGCGGTTCAAAGAAATTGGAAGACAGAGCATTAATTTTTATACATTTTTCATTACTTACACCTCCTCTCCTCAATTATGTCCTAAGTGGAACCTAGTTAGTCTATCCTTGCATCCTGGCACTAGGGTGACGTACAAGCTACAGGAAGGTAGTTCTGAATTGTCTTTGTAGATGTGATTGTTGCAGACCAGGATACCAGAGGTTGGAGATAGTTCTGCTTCCCCTTCATAAATTATTATGCCACAAAATGAAAATGTGGAAATCAAAGTTAACTTGTGACCACAACACAAGAGAGTACTTGAATAAAGTTCTGCTCATGAGAAGGGGTGGCTTCACTAATCTACTGTATCACTAGGACACCTTTGGATGTCTAATACCGTAGGTCATCTTATACTTCTGTCTTAGTGACAGATGTCTTTAGCTTCTGTTTCTTATAATTCCAAGCAGTGGTGTACATAGAGAAGTAAGGGCCCATAGCAAGGATCAAACCAGGCCCCCCACACAGGACAGAAGGGTTTCTGCCCAAGTTTTCACCTCCAGTAGAAGAGGAGATAACCCCAACTAAGACTGGGCCCTCTCTTGCCCTGGGCCCCATAGAAGTCGCATGGTCTACCGCTATGGTAGTTACGCCCCTGATTCCAAGCTCAGCTATAATCCTATCCTACACTGGCCATATCATGACTACTCTGAAATATATAGTCACCATTGCGGTTTGTATGGCACCTTACTGCCTGGATAACAGGATGATTATAGAATAATACTGTACCTGTTTCTAGGCTTCTTCTGTCTACATTATCGGTGCGTTTCTTGGGCTATAATTAAGACAATTGTTTTACTACCGCAGCATTCTCAACGTTTTCTCACTTTGCCCCATATTTTTTCTGCCTATGAATGTCCTCTATTGTCTCTTAGATGGGCAGAAGTGGAAATGGCTGATAATATCTTCATTATCTTTGCAAATGTTTAATCTCCTAGTGACACGTGAAAGAAGACAACGTCTTGCCCAATAGTGTACACTGCTTTAGAAAGCACTTCATACTTGACAAGTCCTTATTATGTGTCTGAAAAACAGCAGCCGGAGAGACTGGCACCCACAATGTATTTCCAGCCAGTTTTCAAACCTCCTGCCTCCTCCATGGGATTCATTAAAGACAAAATCAATCCTTCCACATCCAGCGCGCACCCCTGTTGCTAGGCAATTATTTTACAAAGATTGCTGGAGCACAGGCTGGCGCAGAGTCAATTGCATCCTATATAGCATCCTTCCATTAGCATTGTGCTGCTGTCTCTGGTGTGGGCAGAAATGCCAATAAGAGCACAGCGTCTCCAATGCATGCAGCGTCTAGGCTTGTTTTCAAAATCAGTCTCAAAAAGGCATGCACAGAAGAATATATCTCTAGTAAAGTCCTCTCTATTGGCAGCCTGCTCAGATACAGATATCATGCAATCCACGCGAGGCACTTCTGTTAGGATGATTTAATGGTCCAAATAGATCCGTAGTCTTCTGTACAGTTCAGCTGACTCTGATCAATACACTAATAGAAACTACTGATTGATGTGCTGGTGGACTTATACATACAGTTCAGGTAATATTGTGCATAATACACCTGGAGTATGGAGGTTGTCTGTCACTTATGCTGCAGTACCTCATCTATCTTCATGTAAATTTCCATTTTATGTGGCACATTTGTGTTTAAATGATGATATTAAAGAAATATGGGAAACTCTTTATACCTATATAAGGCCCTGACCATATCATGTATCAGGGCAAAGATACATAAGGTACAAAATATTAAACAAAAATAACTATGGAGATATATGTAATATCAGGCACACATCTACATTTTATTCATTTGGATCCATTTCACATATAAACAGGCCCCATCACAATAAAGGTTCTGTATGTCCACTTACTTACCAATAAAAGCGAGCGGGGATCATCTTAAACTACTCACCTGATGCTGCCCTTTGTTGCTATAGGAACAGTGCGTTGTTCAGTGAGGAACCATCAGACGCCCGGTTGTCAGGATTCAGTTCCCAGGATACGAAGTAAGCAGATGTGTAGAACCATGATGTAACCTTAGAGCTCAACATGTTATGATGTATGTTAGGAAGAAGGAATTGTATTCTCCAAATTAATGTGTTTGATCCATTTCACCTATTGTACACTTAGCTTGGCAAAAGTCAATCGCAAGCCTGACATGTGAATCCGTCAATATTGTGCTCATCTCTGATGATATATATTAAGGGGGTCTAAAACGCCGGTCTTAATAACTCCTGTATCTGGCGAGAGGCGCAGGCCTCTACATAACTTCTGCACATCCAGTGCCAGTCTAAATGTAAGGCAGCTTCCTAGAGAACAGGATGTGTAACAATTTACTAATATATATCTATTTAAAATTTTGCTTGTAGACCTTTATTATATCTATACAGTAGCCTCTCCCTAAAGAAAAAAACATGGTATGGCCTATTTTATTCCTGTAAAATGCATTCATAGGACAGCTGGATAGGACTAAACATGGCATCAGTCATATGCGCTGTCATCTGACCCTCGCAAGTATCATGTGACCTTGCATTCATTTTAACTGCCTAGGTTTCTAACAGATGAATTGTAGTGTATTGGGGAGCAGAACATGTGCAGTATATACAGTATTATTACCTGCAGCAGCATCTCATCAAGTGTATTAACATCACAACATCACCTAGAAATAGGCAGCAATTTTACAACATCACATAGAGACAGGCAGCCATGTAGAATGCACACAGTAATGTAGTCACTGTAATAACCACAATACAAGAGATGATTTCAACTTTACTTATCACATGAATGTGTCCTATCTGCTGACCCGGCACATGTATGTCATGTCACACTGCTGCTCCCTGAATGTCAGGGTTTATGTAATTTGAAGAGTTTCATATAACTGATGTCATGTTTCAGTTAGGCCATGAATACATTACACAGGACTGATTTATGGGCTATACAATTCTGCTGCATATAGGGGTCAATTGCCTGATATAAGAAAGCTATGTATACAAAATATAACATATATCATACCAAAAATATTATGATTTGTTTATTATATAAACAAATAAATTAAGACATTAAAAACTGCAATGTTTTTCAGGATTTTACTACTGATGATCTATCCTCAGGATAGGGCATCAGTATCTAACCGGTGAGGGTCTGACACCCGGGACCCCCACTGATCAACTGTTTGAGAAGGCACATGCGCTGAGGCCTTCTCTCAGCTTTTCTTAGGCCAGTCACGTTCATCAGTCACGTGGCCTAGGAGCTGCTCAGCCCAATTCAAGCGAATGGGGCTGAGCATGATACCAAGCACAGCCGCTGTGCAATGTACGGTGCTGTGCTTGGTGAGCTGAGAGAAGGCA
Organism: Rhinella marina; assembly: GCA_900303285.1. NCBI lineage: Eukaryota > Metazoa > Chordata > Amphibia > Anura > Bufonidae > Rhinella > Rhinella marina. The sequence goes on from ONZH01015320.1 coordinate 247,603, forward strand.
GCAGTACTCACAGGAGCTCTCAAACAGCTGATCGGCGGGGGTCCTGGGAGTCGGACTGAGGATAGGTCATCAGTAGTTAACACCCGGCAAATCCCTCTAATTAAGCTAAGGACAACTATCAGACTATGCAGGAACACTCCCCTTCCCAAACTGGTAACCTTCATTTCAAACTGTTAGCAGTTCATTCATAACTTCTGGCAGGTATAACAAAGGATTTGCACAACGTAGAGTCATGAGAATAAATGCTCCACGGGGAATGTAAAGCAGATATGTCAGGAGAAGTGACAGGTCCTCTTTAGGCTCTACTTGCAGCCAGCTGCTCTGGTAGCTGCCTGGTTGTGGCACTCTGCTGATGATATTTAGCAATGGAACCACAAACCCTATTGATATGTTTAGTATGTATGTCTATCTGCTCATATGTAATTAGTATGTGTGCATGTCTAAGTAATATGCTGTTACATAGCGAGTGTATGGACTTACTAAAACTGTGTCTGGGCTACTATTGTTTGACAGTCCAGCCTAGCCCTTGTCTGTCCCCTAGCCAAATTGATCTCAAATCCCAGGAGTGGAAGTCCAATGAATGAGACTTCCACAATTCAGGAACATGTTACTGTTGGCCGCAGGTTGAGAGAAGGTTGCAGAGAAAGTTCTGAATGAGGAAAATAAAGACGTTTCATGGACACTCACTGATCTGTGTTTTTTCATATGTCCTATTGACCTGTTATTAAACTTTATATTGGGAAACCCACATTCGCAAACCATTTCAAGAACGTAGTAATATTTGGCACCTATAGGATTTATCTAGGATTTGTTTAAATGTCATCATCAAGCCTAAAAATCCAATTCTATTATTGTATACAGTTCCAATTTAACCCTTGTGCCCAGATTAAGATACATTCTCAGATGTGAAAATGACTCAGAAACACAATTCTCCCTAGTTGGACCTTTTAGATTTAGCAATTGTGATTTACAAGCTTCTCTGCCCTGAGTGACAGACACCTGTATTATTCAAGACACAAACCCAGACAGGAACTTCACATTCAAGGCAATCCATTAGAAGGATATACTTATATAACCTTGTTGTCTAACCACAAGGTCATTGTGCTGATGGGAATAGATTAGTTTACAAGAAAGCCACAGAATAGATTAGAATAGCACAAATGTATATTCCAGTTTGAGCAACAGTATTCCAGTTTGAGCAACTAAAACTATCGCTGTGGATAGCTGAACATAGTTTTAAGCTACTTTCAAACTAGCGTTTATATTTTCTCGTATTGAGATCCGTCATAGGGTCTCAATACTGGAAAAAACGCTTCAGTTTTGTCCCCATTCATTGTCCATGGTGAAAAAAAATGCATTCCGTTCCGTTTGGTTGCGTTTTCATACTGTCATGGGCTGTGGAGCAACACAGATCCGTCATGATCCACAATGCAAGTCAATGGGGACGGATCCGTTTTCTCTGACACAATTGGACACAATAGAAAACGAATCCGTCCCCCATTGTCTTTCAATGGAGTTCATAACGGATCCGTCTTGGCAATGTTAAAGATAATACAACCAGATCCGTTCATAACGGATGCAGATGGTTGTATTATCAGTAACTGAAGCGTTTTTGCTAAACCCTGACAGATCCATCAAAAACGCTAGTGTGAAAGTAGCCTTAAAGATTTAAAGAACCCTCTCCTCCATTCAAGAAACTGGCACAGTGATCTCCCTTACATCTTTTCAGTTGTCGATCCGCTAATTCCCAGGTTCCTCTACTGCCATCCAAGATGGCTGCACCACTTCTCAGACTACCTGATGTACACTGTGCATGGTAGCCCAAAACACTTCCTACTTGTCCAGCCCTGCTCTTGGATTGGCCAGCACTGTTCACATGAGCAGTTCAGGACAATACAAGGGTAGAAGGAAGTGTCTTGGGCTATCAAATTTACAGTATGCATTAGGCAGGGGTGCACCAACAGTGAGGCCAGAGGAGGCGATCACCTCAGGCAGCACCAGGTAGGTGCAAGAAGGGGGCAGCCGAAGGGCCATGGGCTGAAGGGAAGAGGTTCGGTTAAGAAATTGGCATTGGGGAGGGGGGAAGGCGCTGTTTCAGTTTTCAACTTAGGCAGCAAAAAGGCTAGGTGCACCCCTGGCAGTAGATAGTCAGAGAAGCAGTGTTGCCATCTTGAATGGCAGAAGAGGAGCCTGAAAACTGGCAGATCTGCAGCTAAAAAGATGTAAAGGAGTTCACCAGGTAAGAATTCTGTCCATGCCCCAGTTCGTTTGAATTTTTTTCTTAAACCGAAGGGTTTAAAGATCCCAGATGAATCACATTTTTTTTTATAGATATGTGTTTATATTGTATAACATATGCATTCTAGCATCATGACATAGCCAAATGGCTATACATATAATGCAGGAGCAGACGTCACAGGACACCTTCAGAGATTGGGTAGCTCCCATAACTAGTGGAATGGTTGTGATTGTGATATCAGCAAGTCATAACTTCATAGTTTTCTGTTGCCGATCTCTATAAGACCGGTCCAAGAAAAAGTTGCCTCTCTGGCTGGAACAGCACAGGGCTCAGTTCACCTCACCCCACGGATGGTGCACTTTGGTGACTACAACTACGACTTATTTTTAATAGAATTTTAATTGATTTTATTCTATTAAATGAAGGAGTTTTTCCAGAGAGAGAAATGCTCTTCAAATTAAGTAACAACTAAGTAGGATTTAGGCATGATGTTCCAATTGCATGTTGCTTCTGTGATACATATTAGACAGACAATGAATGTAACTGTGTCTCTGCAATAGATCTGACCTTGCCTATCTTTAACACTAAATGTATCTGTCTGTTTTGTAGTGGGGAGACCTGATGCTTATCCATGAAGCATATCCTTCTTCACTGTTCTGCGACTGCAAGTGGATATTATCTCAAGATGTGACATCTCAGAATTTATCCATATAACATATGATTTTTTTAAATACATTTTTGTTATATTTTTACAACTAATTCCACATGATCTGCAAGAACAATCAATAACGGACTCACCTTGGACCATCCTATTAACTGCTGTACTGCATGACTAGTACAGTTGCCGCAGAGCTCAGGTGAATAATTTGTATCCAGTGGGAGACTGGCCATAGACCCCAGGGGTGCACCACCAATCAGGCGAGGTGAGGCGATTGCCTCAGGCAGCACCGGGTAGTGGCAAGAGGGGGGCAGCAGAAGGGGGATTATCGGTTTCTGCAGTATAGTATTGGGAAGAACAGTGGGCACAGTATGTGGCGCTGTACTACCCTGTATGATTTGTAGCGCTGTATGTAATGTTTTCCAAGTATGTCTTTAACAGTAGGGCTGGAGGGAAGGGGTTAGGTTAAGAAATTGGCATTGGGGTTCAGGCGCTGTTTCAGTTTTCGCCTTAGGCAGCAGAAAGACTAGGTGCACCCCTGATAGACCCTACAGGGAAATCTCCCTGTGGGCTGATGCCCATGGGGCCACAGAACCCTCCTTACTGCCTCTGGCCAGGCACATAATGATCTGATGCTCTCAATATTAATTAACGCTGTATTGTTGCCCTCAGGATAGTGATACAGTTGAATACTCCAGCGGAGTATGGGATCCCATAGCTCTCTACCCTACTGATCCTCATAGGACACAGTCCACTATATGAGACAGTGTACAATGGCGCAAAGATGCAGGCTTCCCAGGGCAAAGGCTGGAAAAAGCCCGTGGTCTGCACCAGAGACGGCATCTTGGTATTTTATTTATTACCTTCTTCCCTTGGACACTTGGGGATCATACTACTGGAGCACTATAGGGGTCATTACTAGTGGCAGTTCAGGCTTCTGGGAAGGTATTGTGTGCTGCCCTGTGGTATTTGGTTCTGGTGAGGCAGTATTTTGTGTTGCCCTGCGTTTTGTCAGTTTGGACCTGCCTACATCATGGGGGCCACTTTAAAGGGGTTGTGCAACCTGTTTATATTGATGACCTATCCTTAGGATAGAATAAAGAAGATTGTGAGCTCTTTTTGCAAATTTTTTTCAGTTTACACATAAAACAAGGCAACGTTTTGGCTTATATCAAGCCTTTCTCAAGCCATACCATATATCATAAATTTTCCGATTTATATACATATAGAAAAAGGGTTGTACCAAATCCTCCACCAATCAACAATCAGTATATAACTGTTATCTCAATACCAATCATAAACATTTGCATAATGTGGATTAAAATCTCCTCCATACAAAAGAAAGCTTCTTACGTGACGTTTACTAAAATATTCCTGGACCAGTGATTTGCAAGATGGCTGCAACAGTGTGCTTCTCCAGCGTCTCGAATATACAACTGCGCATGTCTCCACATCACGCACACTCCGTCCTCCCATATGGACTGCGCATGTAACGCAACGTAGTGTTCATAAAACTTTATACACAGGGACAATGGTAACATACCGGCTTACATATCACTTCCCACATTACTCCTTGTGTACACATGCGCCAGATATCGCCCAATGAGCACCAGGCATCATGTCCGCATGACAACCAACCATTCACAGGGCGGCACTACAAACAGATACCCACATCCTGCAGGCCTTCGTCTGTGTGCTCCTGATTCACGCTCCCACATCTTGGAGAACCAGTATCATTTTATAATTTGCCACTTATATATAATATCCCTATGTGATATATGGTATGGCTTGAGAAAGGCTTGATATAAGCCAAAAGGTTGCTTTGTTTTATGTGTAAACTGGAATAAACTTGCAAAAACAGAAGACGCTGGTCACAATCTTCTTTATTCTTTACAGTTTGAAGGGAGATGAGCATGACCGCTGGTGACCAGGCATCTTGCTAAAAATTGGGACATTGGTGCTGTCTTCAAATACTTTCTACTATCCTTAGGATAGGTCATCAATATCTGATCAGCTATTTAAAGAGGAGGCGGCGCTCCATGCGAGTTCTGCTTCCTCTTCATTACACTAAGGCTACATTCACACGACACATATTTTGCGGCTCAGATCCGGACCCATTCATTTCTATGGGGCCGCAAAAGATGCGGGCCGCACACAGTGTCCGTTCCCCAGCCCCGCAAAAAGAATAGAACATGTCCTATTCTTGTCCGCAATTGCAGCCAAGAATAGGCATTTCAATGATATCCGCCGCATGTGCAGTTCGCAAATTGCAGAACGCACATGGGCCGATATCAGTGTTTTGAGGATCTGCAATATCTGTAAAACACAGCGGTCATGTGAATGTAGCCTAAGAGTGCCTGCTCCTTTTAAGTGAATGGAGTAAGTATTTGTAATTATATTGCGCTTCCGAGACGACTGATCGTGTAATGAAGAGGAAGCAGTGCTCGCATGGCGCGCCGTCTTCTCTTCAAATAGCTGCTTGGCGGGAGTGCCGGGTGTCACACCCCTGCCAATTGGATATTGACCTATCCTGAGGATAGGTCATTAATACAAACAGGCTGTACAAGTTTCCCAGTCCGTCCATGTTTGTATCTCTATACTGATCACCGTATCACAGCTGTGCGCCCACAAAATGGAAATCTGGTACATTGAGGGGACTTCTGAGCATGTGCACATTATGAATCTGAGCTCAGCGGTGTCAATGCTATCCATACAGTACTGTAATAGGGTCACTGGTACCCTCAAACACAGATGTATACAAGAAAAGAAGAATACAGTTCTATATGGAAAATGGATACCAGTCAAGCTAGAAGTACTAAGGATGTCTCTAGATCCATTTCGTATATCTTGAGCTACCATACATCACCGGTTTATAAAAAAAATGGGAAAGGAACTGAACAAAAAAGTAGAAAGAGTTTAACAATCACTGAGGGCAATATGTGATAAATGATATAGGTGTCAAGGGAAAATGATAAACAGTGTTTAATAGCCAGTACTTACCTTTAATTTCAGCTTCAGATCATCAATCCATTCCTCCATGACTCTGTCGATGACAGGAGATTGACTTCTGTTTGGAGCTGTCTATTCTGGCCAGAGGCCACACGCCATAATAATGTAATCTTCTGTCCTCTGTATATAAATCCTGCACAATGATTTTATACACTGCACAACAGTTACTCATTTTTCAACCCACCCAGGACTCTTACAAACTTTACAATGAAGTTATAGAGGTGTAAAGATATAATAGTTGCCCCAGGTGCTGGGAGCCAAGGGGGTGCAAACAAGCCATTCTGCCAGTGTGCAAATAATATAGATGCTAGGACAGCAAACTATCTTCAGCACAGAAGGAAAGCCTAGGTACAAATCTTTATGTCTGTAGTACTCTCTTCATACATGTTTGATAAGTTAATAATTTATTGAGTACAGCCCCACCTACCAATTCATCCATTCTGTAATATGCCCAACCAGAGTACCCAGGAGACAAGACACGGTTCAGTATTCTTGATCCTGTTGGCAGACCTTCCAGTGGCAAGCAGTACCTATTTAATCTTCTCTGTACTCTTGTGCCAGTGTTTGTTTTAGCAGTTATGGTTTTGGATGCTGGTAGACATGGTGCAGTGCGGATGCCTCTATACTTACCGATTCAACCATGAACAGTAAATACTCCTGACGGGGGTATTTTCTGTTTTTGCATTTTCATTTTTCACTCCTTGTCTTCCCAGAGTCGTAACTTTTTTAATTTTTTCATTCATATGGCCTTATGAGGGCTATTTTTTTTGAATAAGAAGTATTACCATACTTTCCAATGGCACCATTTAATATTGCATAAGATGTAGTGGAAGCTGGAAACAATTCCAAATGGAGTTGAACTGGAAAACGCAATTCTGACACAGTATTATAGATTTCATTTTTACTGCATTCCTTATGCAGTAAAACTGACATGCTACCTTCATTCTCCAGGTCATTTTGATTACAGCAATACCATATTGATACACTTTTTCTTGTATTTTAAAATTGGAAAAAAAAAAACTTTGGAATTTTTTTACATCGCCATATTCTGACCCCCATAATTTTTTTTATAGTTATGTCTACGGAACTGTATGAAGGCTCATTTTTTGCGTGGCAATCTGTACTTTTTATTAATACCATTTAGGAGTGTGTTTGACTTTTTAAATACTTTTTATTCAATTGTTTGTGGGAGATGAAAAAATGGTGAATTGGACATTTTGATTTTTTTCTGTTATGGCACTCGCTGTACTGGATAACTACGTTTATATTTTAATAGTTTGGGCATTTTGGGATGTGGCGGTGCAAATGATCTTTAGATTTTAATTGCTTATTTTTAATATGGGGAAAGGGGGGTTATTAGAATTTGTATATTTTTAAAGAATTTTTAAAATATTTTTAAACACTTTCTTTTAACTTTTTTTTACACTCCCTAGGCGATTTTAACATGCAATCATATAATTGCTTCTCCCATAGATGGCAATTAATTACCATTGCAGCCTATGGGAGTTCCATTCTGTTCATATGATGCCCTGCTTGAGAGAGACTGAGGCTACCACAGCAAACCAACTCCTTCCCTGATCACTGTACGAGGAAGCTGTTCACACTCACAGGAAAAGCTGCCTCAGAAGCCATTGTCATAATTGACTAAGGTAACTGAGGGGTTATATGTCTGTGATCTGCATTTTTGCTGTGCTCCGGAGTGGGCACATCTTTAAAGACCCGACCAACATCTTACATGTATAGCACTGGTCAGGAAGGGGTTAACACAAGTCTCTTTGCTATTTCTCCTTTTTATAGATCATTGGGGTCATTTACGATGGCCCCTACTACAGATACTGGTGTAAAAAAAGTGAGCGGATTTGTGACTTTTTAAATGCCATTGCAACTAACTTTAGTCGTAACTGGCATTTCTGTGGCGTGGGTGGGGCCATTTTCCGCAGCAGAATTATCATCAGTTTTCTGGCATAAATGATGAATGAAGTCTACGCCAGCTATGAGATGGCAGAAATTTCATTATAAGCGCACTGACTGAAGGAGGATACGTTTAAAGGGGTTGTCCAAGTTATATTTATTGATGACCCATCCTCAGGATAGGTCATCAAGGTCAGATCTGCGGGGGTCCGACACCCGGCACCCCCACCAATCAGCTGTTTGAAGAGGAGGCAGTGTTGCCTCCTCTTCTTTGTTTACCAGCTCGACATAACATGGGTAGCGGTGAGCAGGTGTAATTACACCTAACCGCCACATTCATTTTAATGGGACAGCTCATTCCCATACACTTGTATAGGAGTGATCCGTCCCATTGAAATGAATGGGACGGTTAGGTGTAATTACACCTGCTCACCGCTACCCATGTTATGTCGAGCTGGTAAACAATGAAGAGAAGACAGCGCTGGTACGGAGTGTGCCTCCTCTTCAAACAGCTGATCGGGTGGGCCATTTATATGGATACACCTAAATAAAATGGGAATGGTTGGTGATATTAACTTCCTGTTTGTGGCACATTAGTTTCACAAGAAAAACAATTGTGTGCTTGGTTTTAACGTAACTTTATTCTTTCATGAGTTATTTACAAGTTTCTGACCACTTATAAAATGTGTTCAAAGTGCTGTCCATTGTGTTGGATTGTCAATGCACCCCTCTTCTCCCACTCTTCACACACTGATAGCAACACCACAGAAGAAATGCTAGCACAGGCTTCCAGTATCCGTAGTTTCAGGTGCTGCACATCTCGTATCTTCACAGCACAGACAATTGCCTTCAGATGACCCCAAAGATAAAAGTCTAAGGGGGTCAGATCAGGAGACCTTGGGGGCCATTCAACTGGCCCACGACGACCAATCCACTTTCCAGGAAACTGTTCATCTAGGAATGCTCGGACCTGACACCAATAATGTGGTGGTGCACCATCTTGCTGGAAAAACTCAGGGAACGTGCCAGCTTCAGTGCATAAAGAGGGAAACACATCATTATGTAGCAGTTGAATGGCCCCCAAGCACACCATTGTTTTTCTTGTGAAATTCTCAATAAGTTTGATGTGTCACTTGACCCTCTTCCCATTGAAAAAACTAAAGTTGGATCCAAAATGGCTGAGTTCAAAATGGCCGCCATGGTCACCACCCAAAAGTTTCCCCTCTCCCATATACTAATGTGCCACAAACAGGAAGTTAATATCACCAACCATTCCCATTTTATTTAGGTGTATCCATATAAATGGCCCACCCTGTAATATATAGTATTATGGGCCGGCGGGTGTCAGGTAGTCAGGAGGGGGCACCAGAATATTTTATAGGGGTGATTGGCTTAGGCTACTTTAACACTTGCGTTCTTGTTTTCTGGTATTGAGATCTGGCAGAGCATCTCAATACTGGAAAAAACATTTCCATTTAGCCCTCATGCATTCTGAATGAAAAGAGATCCGTTCAGTCAGCATTCTGTTTCGTGACTGGATGAAAAAACGCTGCAACCTGCGGTTTTGTGTCCGGTCATAAAATGGAAAGAAAACGGATCTGTCACTGAAAACAATTTAAGTCAATGGTGATGGATCCGTTTTTTTAGGAGCCTAAAAAAAAATTGACGTTCAATGTATTTAGTAACTGATCCGTTTTTTTCCATTTTGATTTCACACGACCGCATCCTAACGGAACCAATGCATCCTGATATGAAAAATCAAAATGGATCAGTTTAATTCCAGTATTGAGATCCTCTGTCGGAGCAAGTGTGAAAGTAGCCTTAAAAATAAGGAATGCTGAACTAATGTACTAGCATGTAGCTATAAAAGCGTTAAATATAAGAAGCCAAAATTAAAAAAAAAATGCAAAAAATACAAGCAGTGCATCCTGTGCAATGAACTTTATACATACTTTTTATAATGATGTAGGAACAGAAAAATAGGGCAGAAAGCTTTTGGTCTTTCATGTGCTGTAAAAATAACAATCAGTTTGTAAGTCTTGAAAATTGGTGTTTAATAAATACATATATTTATACTGTATTTATTATCTATATCCTGTATCCACATTCTATACATATTACGACTGATTTTTTTATGTTTAACATATTACCATATGGTTTTCATCTGCTGTTAATAAGGAGTTTTGTAATAAAATGTATATAACACTAACTAAAAAGCTTATGCCACTCAGAACGACCAAGTAAACTATACAAAGTGACACAAAAAAACAATATGAGACCTGCTGTGCTGAAGCATAGAGTGACATCTGCACAGATTTGTCTCATCACAGTATTATGGTTTGACAAATTAGGTAGAAAATGTGTTTGGCTCATTCCTTTCACCCTGGCAGTGACAAATGACATCCCATATGATACAAGCCTGCACACGTCATCTACTTAAGGTATGATCCATTGCTCCTTTGATGCATTACGTGAATTTCCATTTTACCGGATGCTGATAATGTGTTTGTTTATAGCAAAGGAAAAAAGTATGATCTGATAAATGTCTTTGTCAGATTCATCTCCATGCTTCTATTCGAGTCATCATGAAGATGTCACAATCCCTCGCACAAAATATTGTGTCTCATAGCCCATAAAATGAGAACAATATTATAATAAATGGCATAAAAGGCTATGTGACAGGTTATATCTACTTTACCAGCTTCTAATGATGGTTAGGTGTTAAATGGAGCTTTTGATAACAGAAAGGGTTAGGCAAGGGGCTCTAAGATACATCTGACAAGTAAAGACCTTAGTCACCATATTACTGCATGCAAGACAGAGAACATCAAGTTGACTCCACATAGCCCAGCAGTACACTGTCCTCTGTCCTTCATGTGCTTTAAAGCAACTCTACAGATCAAGAAACATTTTACATTAGCAGGGGAATGAACAAAACACTTATCTGCTGCCCTCCTTATCATCTTTTTAGGTGGAAATCCGCTAATTCTCAGTCTTCTCTCCTGCCATCTAGGATGGCCGCACCGCTTCTCAGACTATCTGTGCATCGTTAGCCCAAACTACTTCCTACTTGTCCAGCTCTGCTCTTGGGTTGGACAGCACTGTTCGGCAGTGCTGGCCAATTCAAGAGCAGCCGGAAGTGTCTTTGGCTACCAAATGCACCGGATGAATCAGGCAGACTGAGAAGAGGTAGGACCCAGGGGCTTCACTACCATAGCGGCAGACCATGCAACTGCTATGGGGCCCAGGGCAACAGGGGGCCAATCTTAGAGGGGATCATCTCCTCTTCTACTGAAGGTGAAAACTTGTTCAGGACTCTACCCTCTAAAGGAACAACTTTTAGCAAATGAAGCAGTGAAAAAATGTCCCAAGGGTCATTGAAAAGGGTTTAGGCAGAAAGTTAGGAACCCCCACTGATCTAATAATTATCCAGTATCCTGTGGATTGTGGATAACTTTATATAACTTGAATAGCCATTGAATCACTGACGGTATACTTTTCCCATAAACTATGACAGTTTTTTCTCAAAGGATCCTTCTAACAAGTAGGGAATGTGTAAAGGCCTCAGGTGATGAAGCTCCTAAGAAATTGTCACTTTGGAACTCCTGTTCTTTCTTTTTGGCTCCACTCTTGGCTTTGACTGAAAAAATTCCATCAGAAAGTACACCAAAATGATGCATGTGAATAGTGATGAATATAAGGGAGCCTAATAGTAAAAAATCAGAATGGTTCTAGTGTTTGAAACCAACCTCCACAGCCTTTACATGACCCTTGGGCCAATTTTTTATCCATGCAGTGTCTCGAGAAGGAAGTCCTGCACGTATTCTTGTCACCTATTATCAAAAGGGATGGATCAATCTAGGCTGAGCCCCCTTTCTTACAGGGCTCCAGAGTAGCTACTAGGGCTGCCTCTGTGTTTGAGTAGAGCCTTAATTCAAAAGCTAAATTTACATAATAATGCAAGACGCAGCTGCTGAAACTTCACATCAGTGCCTATTCTAGAGATAGCAATATATAGATATAGGCCACAAAGGGGATTGTAGTACTCCTTCCCTTCATCTCTCTTTGTACAGAATTTAAGGCTGACAATAAGGTTCTTGCAAGTTTGACTGTAATTCCCAGCTGAGAGTCAGACCGTGTCCAAGTGTGAAGGGTGTCTTAGCAATGTCCCTTTCACTGTAGAAAAGTCTTAAACAGCACAAACCTTACTGACCGACTCCACTGCTCAGCCATGCAGATTCTTGTCTCTCTATGGAGTACTGTAAAGTAGAGATGGCTTTCTCTCTGTGGCTCTCTCAGAGAAAGTAATCTCTGAGGTGTAGGTATAGTACTCAGAAGAGTGAGCACATGTAGCTTCTCTTTACTTCCTCAGCTAACAGGACAGTGAACTAGGAATGGACCTAAGACCATCTCCCAGCCTTCTACAGGGGCAGAAACAGGATTATTAACCCTGACTGATCCATACAGAGATATGCTGGTACATTACAAGGCATTAACATGCTAAATAAAAATTAAATAACATTGCATAACAATAACAATTACAAGTACCCTATTCTGGGGAACTGCACTAACAGCATTACTGTAATGCACATTGATTTTTTTTTTGTACAGTGTTAGTGTACGTTTAAAGTGGTAAATCAAATTTCATCCCTCCACTCATTTTCTGCAGAAAAATGAACATCCCTTCTTTACATCTGATCATAATTCACTTCTGTTTCCAGTTCGATTAATTCTGCCTTCTACTACCTTTTTGTGGTGGTCATCCCACTAGCAGTTACCATAGCAACCATTCCTTTAAACCAGCGATACTGTATGTGCATCAAACATTTAATAATTAAACATTAGCAGAATATTTCACTGTTCATTGCAATATATACAGTTGCTGTTTGTTTAAGCAGCTACTATGTCGTTTGGACTATATGGTAACAATCTTATACATACTTATTGCCTGGATTACCCAGGAGTCTATAATATATGGAGATCTCCAGGACTATTAGAGTACACAAGTGTCTCTAGGGAAAGCTTACTCCATTTGTTTTTATTTTGCTGCCACTGACCCGTCAAACTCCATAGACCAATTGTATGGAGCAGCAGGCTGCACGGTCTACTGAGGCTCCATTCAAACACATCCTCCCTGCAGTCATGTAGTGAGGATGAATGGTGGCTTGGGATCCAGTTCTAGTGATTAGTGGGGCCACCAGCAGTCAGATATCTCACATCCATTGTAGAAAAAACCCGTTTAAAGAGGCACTCTGGGACTGAAAAACTCATGACCTTTCCTTAGAGTTCATCAAAATCAGATTGTTGGGGGTCTGACTCCCAGCAGCCCCACTGATCAGCTTGTTTTCAACAGTCCTGGATGCTGGAATAGGGTACCAAAACTACACAGCTTTGTCCACTGTGTAGTGGATGGAATCGGTTCCTGCAGCACTGCTCCCATTAAAGTAACCAGGCACATCCACTTACATTGTGGACAGATCTGTGAAATTCTGGTGCCTGTTTCTAGCACCCATGAAGCAGACAGGATGAAACAGCTGATCAGTGGAAGATACGGGCAGGGTTGCCAACCGTCCAGAAACCTCTGGACAGTCCGTAAAAATAGGCATCTTTTTTTCCAGTGTCCTTGAAATAAAATAGAAGTGTCCGTGATTTTTTTGGAGGCTGGTGGTACCTGACTAAATATTTTAGTGGTAATTATCATCACTTTCCAGCTCACAGTAAATGCTGGTAATGTGATCAGTATATTGAGCTATAGACATGTATCACTTATAATCTTTACCATTCATTATGGTTTTCCAATTTGTCCGTAAAAAAATGTTGGCTGTCCGTGGTTTTGAGATAAGTTGTCCAGAAAAAAAGAAAAATTCTGTTTGGCAACCCTGTGTACTGGGCAGGGGTGGGACTAATCATAGGCCCTACAGGGAAAATTCCCAGTGGGGCCAATGGCACCCCACCTCAGTTCCTTCCTGTTATTAATACTATAAAATCTGTAGCAAAGTAATTTAAATCCACATCTTATGTGAAGTTATCTGCAGATTGTATTAAGCAATCAGGTCTCTCTTATTAAAATGTATTTTACTCACTTAAATAGCACCAACATATTCTGCAGAGCTTTACAGACATTATCATCACCATCATATTATCATCAAATGTTTAGTTCTGGAGAATTCCTTTAAGACCTATTAACATCTCATTTTTTCCCTAAGTTTCCCATACAGTACATGTTAAATGTGTCCATAGTGCTCCATTAGGCTAGGGCTACACAACGACACTGGTCGTGCAACATGTGTCGCAGCCAGGATCACTGAGTAGTGGGGATCCCATCCCTGTTGGATTTATTGCGACTGTTGTGGCGATCCCATTCATTTCTATGGGATCCCTGCTACTCAGCGATCCTGGCTGAGACAGGTGTCACGCGACCAGTGTCGCTGTGTAGCCCTAGCCTTAGTCAGATGGAGACTAAAGGCGTATCTGATATTGGGAAAAAAAAGACAGTATGGAAATAGCGTAGAAGATTGGGTTATTCCATCCTGCAAAAAATATCTATTTAACAGACGCTATAATAGTCTATGAGTGACATGTCACTGTATGGGATCTGTAACTGGTCTCCATTAAACGCTCCAGAGGCAACTATTTCACTTTCTGGTTCAGGCAATGGATAGGCTAGAACCTGCCCCTGCCTATGCTCAAATGTCTATAATAGGTGCAAAAGCAACATAGCCATGATGCTATAGCATTGTGAGAAATATAGCTCCTTAAACCCAATTGGGGCAACATGTTGCAGCAATGGGCATTAAGTGGCAACATTCAGGAGTCAATAGTTAGACATATACTAATGTAAAGACATATACTAATGTATACTTATACAAAAAGGGCAAAGCTATTCTAGCACATGTGAAAAATGTGAATGATAACATTCGAGACAAAACAAAAATGGTAATATCTCATATACTGATAATTCCGAATAGAAAGACATTTTTGTATTTTTGATGAGACCACAAGCCACAGTTCATAGTACATAAAGCAGTCAATGGTCTCTCTTGTTTGTCACTTGAAGTGCGCTACTAGAACGCTCATTTGTCTCCTCCAGGCAGTGAATGGGTGCTGACAGTTGCTATGATACCTATTAATATGAAGCAGAAGCTATAGATAGAACCTGGAAAATCAGAGGAGGTTGAGTAAGCTGATCTCCAGAAGTAAATTGCGTTGTGTCTTCTGTAGAACGGGAAATTTAGTTACCTAAGCTCAAAGCAGATGCTGCGTCTCCTGTGCTATATGTGATTAGGGAACAATACTTCAGCTTTAGAATCTGCAGTCTGTACCTGCACCTACAATGATTACCGTCAACTAGTTCTGTGTGGAAGGGAAAAAAGACCATCAGAAAACATGTCTTGAATACACATGGTTTTACCATTTTTTTTTTTTAAGAAGCATATCTTGAGTACTCCAAGGTTCTTTTTTCATGGCCCATCCTGTATATCCCCATTCATCAGTCTCCCTCTGACAGCCAGTAGTCTCTCTGGAAACATTCAGAAGCTTCAGTTTCCCAAATATCTGGGAGGAGAGGCTGACGATTCAGCAGTCTCAATCAGTGAAACTGCATTCTGTAGGTTGGGGCGAGGGGGGACAAGTTGGAAAACATAATTGCCTACATGCATCACACTCCGAAATAAAAACATGTATATGCTGGAGAAGGGGTTATCCCATTAAAGGTATTACTATCCAATGAATATGGCATTTTAGTTTAGCAATATACATGCATTAAAAATACTGTTAAGCTTTTTTATGTAGATTACATGTTCCTCACTGGTAGTGATCCTTGCCGTTTCTCCTGTGGCCTAATTTCTAGTCCACTTTCTCCTGCATTCAGTGGTGGGACCAGTAGGCTTCCCTGCTCTCTTCTTCCTTTGCTGGCATAGTGGTCTCATATTGAAGCAAGTGAAGCAGGCCAGACACCTTACATTCATTCAAAAATTCATTAAAATATATAGATATATCTCTCTTTAGAGAAAAAAATTGGTAGTGGGAGGCAGGGTTTTAAGAGGATGGAGCAAGCCATTTACTGAGGGCCCCAACTAACATGAAGCCCTTATCTACTACATACTGAAGGGCATTTAGTAAGACTGCCTCAAAGTATGCGCATAGACATGGACAGTCCTTTCACTGCGAAAATGGGGGGGGGGAAATGTACCGCATACGCAGAAAATCTCTCTTTTTTGATGCCTCCTAACAGCAAGTTTAAAGGGGAGGAAGTTTGTAAAGGAAAGCTTACTTACCTATTTCCCCGATGTTGGCTTCCCGCTCCTTGTCCTATAGGCTTGCGATACGCCACTGGGTTCCATCAATGTCAACATCCAGTTTGACATTGTCACAGCCAATCACTGGCCAAGGTGGTGACCAGCTCCCCTTACATAATGACAAATTGTCACATGGCGCAAGGGGATCCTATTAACACCTCCATGTATGTGTCAGTCTGGTTCTCACATCAGGCACTTCTCCTCCTCTTTCTTTGGACATCCCTTGGTGTCCCCAACAGCAGCAGGGCAGAGCATCGCTCCCACTCTCCCTCCCGCCAGTCATACATGTAAAGTTTAGCGTTGCCATGTGTTACAGTTGATCGGTCTGGGCAAGAGTAGCCACACAGCCGATTACTTGCTACAGTGCATCAAGCAACACACCCTCCTTCTTGGCTGTCTCTCCACCAATTCCAACTGGGAAGCGTTGTCAGTTGCCAATAGCACCATAATGCACTTCTTCTGTTTGTATATTTATTATAATATTTTTTGGTATGTGGACGTATTTGAATGCTATGTACACACCCCACTTACGAAACTATAAAAAAGATGTATCTAACACCTTATCACTTATCACAGAGTCAAAATGTCTCTCTGTTATGATATTACCCTGGTGAATAAACACACTTGGTGCTTTGAAAACTACAAGGAGTGCTGCAGATTAAAGATGAGCGATCATTCAAAAATTTAATTCGCCGAACATTCATCGAAACTTTTCATAAGATTCGTATATTCGATGAATATATTCGTTGAATTTGCGTACAAAATATACGTTATTATGTGGCATTTAGCGAACATTCGCGCACTAATAACGAACGTTCAATTTTTAAAAGGTACGCATTTCTTTGAACACGTACGCATTGAGCGTACAAATTGCGTACGAAAATGACGGGCTTTGCTGGAGAGGAATGGTGGAGCAGGAGGAAAGCTCTGAGTCTGACCCATGGCTACATATGGATACTGTATCAAGCAGATGACCAGCAGATCATCCGGGCTGAGACTGAGATGGGAGTGCCCATCCACTCCACTAACTCATCCACTTTCTCCTCCACTACAATTTTGTCGGCCAAGTATTGTGAATACTACAAGTAGAAGCTCCGGCTACAGGTCCTTTGGCCCTGCCTGCCCTGTGCCACCTTCTCCTTTTTTAGAGCTCGAGTCTGGCTGGAACTGGACCCCTTTTGCCTTATCCATTCCAGACATTTTTCACTTCACTCTGTGGCCCTGCAGTTGGTCTTTGTCTCTGTCTCTCTCCCTATCTCTCTCTATGCCTGATTAATTACTAGCCCTGCACTGGCCCTGCAGTAATCCCTGATGTGTAATATGGATTCCCTGAACAATTACACCCCAATTTCAACAACACAAGGTCTCAGTGTCTCAGACTTCCAAACAGTGCTTCTGCTCGTCTCAGTAGTCGCAGCAGAAGTGATGCGTCACTGGCTTACCGAGCCTGAGCCAAACAGAGCAAGCCCTGCCCACTAGGTCAGGTGACCGCTTTCTTCCTGGGCTTCTTGCGCACGAATAACGACACTAACAGTAAAAGTTAGCTAATTACTTGAATTCGTACGCAACAGTGTATAGAGTAACTTATACGTAGCATTAGCGTAACAATTTATCGGACAAGTACGTAACGAATGCGTAGAAAGCCTTAGGAACATTTTGGAATCTTAACGGAGCGAATCACCTAATATTCGGATTCGCTTTGCAGCGAAGATTCCAAGATTCGATACGAATCAACGAATAGATTCGCTCATCTCTACTGCAGATCATTTATGGATATCATCTTTAGGACCATCAAGCCAAGGCCCTATACTGCGTGCACCCACAAATCCCTATGAAGGATTATTCTCTTGGAAGATCACCTTTTATGGATGGACTGAAACCTAATTAGGTAATGTAGCGCTACCCCAAACTGAATGCTGTGCTGAATTTGGGGAAAATAACATACTCCCTGCATGGCGAACATAATAAATTTATTGTGCATTGCTTTTTTGAAAAAGTACAGTGGCTTGCAGAGGGTCTTGGCCATGTCAAAGTGACTGTCCTTGCAATTTCAGCCATTCTAATCATGACAAGGAATGCCCTCCTGGACCTGCAACGTTCCAAATCACTGGAATTCCATCTTGTATATGGTAGTGCATCTGTATGAGCAGTGTAAAGCGGTGAATAATGTCGTCATGTACCAGACCCACTCAGTATTATTTTAAGGATAGGCAGTGGAAACTCATCAGAAATGCATACTCAGGCTCTTCAAAGAGGCCTCCACATTATGTCAATAGGGACAACTGCAGCATCAACAATATCATACTCCTGAAACTTATCTCAGAGTAGATGCTCTGATGCAACAAGGGCAGGCGGAACTTGAACAGCTTACGAATCTTTCTGGTAACCCTGCAGTTGTTGGGGACCCACAAGGAGAAAGTCCTATAGAGGAGAGGAGGAAGTGGAGTATAAGTAGCTACCACTGGAGAAGGAGTCACTTGTGCAGGAGGACGAGGCTGATGATGATGACCACAACACTGGCCATGATGACCAGTCATTTCAGAGGGTGGAGCTGGAAAGAAGTCCTCACACACAATGGTGAGAATGGCAAGCTGTAGGCTTGCGTGCTTACATAATGACAGGTGTATCCTTACCATCAATAAATCTGAAGCTTAATGGATAATCATGCTTTTAGACACTCGTTATTAAAGCAAAATGGAAAATGTTTTATCTGTTGCCAAAAGGGAGGCCAAATAACTTTAATACCAGAATACAATGTGTATGCAGCTTGCAAAGTTTTCAGCAAGCAGAGGCCGACTGCCCGTGTGTCTGACCAGGAGGACCTGCTCCACAGAGTCACCCACCACCGCAGCAGCCAATTCAGTATCATCAACGTGATGGAGAAATTTTTCCATTGCCACTCCAGGCTGACACAAATCAGCAAACGGAGACGTCCCGACTAAACACTCAGGTTCAGTCCTAGCTGGACTCTGGCTTTTCTCTGGCGTATACAAAGTTGCCTAATGCCATGGACTTCTGGGTAGACAGATTGGATCAGTGGCCGGAACTGGCCCAGTATGCTCTCTCTGTAGTGTTTTTGTCCAGCCTCCAGTGTCATCTCAGAGGGTAGAGGGCAGCAAGTAGCATCCTGACCCCAAAAGGACAAATTTTCCTGTGCAAATGTAAAAAACATCACTCTCATGAAGATGAACAAGGCATGGATCTGTGAGGAATTTCACACACTTCCGGTTGAGGCCAATGAATAGATCTGCCATTGTTCATAGTGCCTGCTGCCACTGTCTGCCTGCCATCATGTTCCACACCGTATGGCTGTTACTGTTGGGATCATTCCACTGTCTGCCTACTGCAGCTGCTACTCCCTGCTGCAAATCCCCCTACTGCCACTACCATTACTGCTACACAGCTGTATCTACCCTAAACAGCTGCACATGTATCTACTGCCTTCTCTGTTCCATGCTGTGCTGGCTACTCCTGCCCCTATTGCGACCACATGCCACTATTACCCTACCCTTTCCACATCCACTATGTACTGCTGCTTCTCCCACTTAAAAGGTCCCAACAAGACACTGTGATGGCGCAGTGTGTTTTTGTGTCTGTTTGTTAACACCACCAACCATGTGTGTACCCATAGCTATATATGTAAATGTAATGCTGACATTATTTGCTACTGCTGTGATTGCATTGAAGAGCATATTTGATTTGTCTTGAATTGATTCGGACACAAATAAAATTTATTTAAAAAATTCAACGAAATTTCAAAAATTTGTCTACTGGTCAGTCGGATAAAAATAGGCAAAATAAAGCATGAGCCTTCTTGGCTATATGGAAATGCAGGAGCTTAATGTAGGTTGAGCAGACTGTATGTAGATTTAATTCTTGTGGTCAGTGTAAATCACTATTGGAGGACTGGCTCCTTCCAGAACGTGCCAACTCAACTACTGCATCGGTGACCGGTAGCTATTCACCATTAAAGGGGTTATCCGAGACTATACCCCTCACACTGAATATACTTACCTTGCTCCCCCCGTGCACGGATGAAAATATCCAATGTCGAGGGGGAGCAGCCAATGGCAGATGGGGATAGGGACGAGCCTCTCTAGCGTCACCCCACAATGTTTCTTTTTGGACTCCATTCTCCTGAGTCCAATTGAACTCTGTTCAAATAGTCTGCTCTTACATTTAGAAGCCCTTTTAGATTAACTGGCAGATTCCCTGGTGATTTAAATAGGTCACTACTGTTGTATTGTCTGATCTTATTTGTACATCCTTTCTCTCTATGTTGGAGAAAAAACTTTTACTGCCTCCCATACTGCCAGTAATTCTCTCAGATTGAAGGAGAATCCGGCCTGCACTGCTGACCACTGACCTTGGAAAGAGAGCTGTGAGCAGTGCACTCCCCGGCCCCACATGTTTGCATCTATTGTGATTATTTCCAAGTCCTTGAAGCCCCAGGAAATTTTAGTCTGTGTTCCAGTTCTCCAGTAACCAATGTTGGACTACCGTAGAATGGAACTGGCCCACCTCATACCGGGAATACATGCAGTCAGTGTTCCTAGCAGTGTCATAGCTTCCTGAACGGTACAAGAGGGATGGGCCAAAAATGTTGAAACTGCCCCTGTCTGCCTCCACAGACATGGTTTCATGGCCTTGCCCTGAGAAAAACTTCTCCCCACCTGGAAGGGAAAGGAAGCCACTGAGGAATGCTGGAGGAGGGTCTAATTTAGTCTTTCTGTCCCTACCTGGATGGAGGTGGGTCTCTCTCATGGTAATGAAGTCGTGGAGGATGAAAGAGAACATATTGTACATATGTATAACAGCAATTTCTCCTGGTAGGGTTGCACCTGGTATCATTTTTTTAAATATAAAACTGCACTATTGTGCAGCTTAGTATCAGTCACTATCAGAGAACATGGTGTGTGCAAAGCGTGGCGCACAACATGCTCTTAAAAGCAGCCGCAAAGTGGGGAAGGAGGAAGAGTGTTGGTAACAAGAGGTTAATGTGTGGGTATTTTTTTTTTTTGCGTGGTATTGAGTATGGCAATACTTTTCCTGGTATCGAAATCAAATCAAAATTTTGGTATCATTTGGTATCAACTCTAGCTCCTGGCGACCATGCTGGTGTTCCAGTTCCTTGAATACCTCAGGCAGACAGATCCAACCTGGGCCAGCAGATTCCATAGCCTGAGCAAACTGTAAAAATCAATGTGTCAACCTTTGGGCTAGACCTAAGGGTCTTTTTCTGGCGGTCCCCTCGTATTCACACTTTAACTCCCCTTGTTGGGATCCGTGTGTGAACAGGGGTCGTGATGCCAAATTTCATAGGATTCAACAGTTTAGTATCCAGGACCAAAGAAAACTTTAAAGAAAAGTGCTTCAGCAAACCACACTTTGCTGAAACCACTCACCTTTCCTGGATTCTTTTACTTCACCCATCTAAGTGTTCTGGTAAGATATACACCCCTCCAGTACTTTACCTGCCACCATGCTACACACTTTACAGGGACTGGGACTTTGCTGCAGGGGAGCAACCAAGCTGTTACCCTCCTGGAGTAGTCCTGGTGTGGTTGACAGCTGATCCACAGGGGTCAGAGACACCAGTGCAGGGAACTGAGGGACCAGGCAAAGGTCATAGTCAGTAACAGGCTGAGGTCAGGGCAGGCAGAATTTGTGGAAATCTAAAAGTCCAAAGGTCAGGGCAGGCAGCTCAGGGTCTGTATAGTGATCAAGCATGGGTCATGTGGCAGGGGGTCAGATTCCGGAAATCAAGCAGAAATTGGTGCACAGGCAGACAAACAAATTATAGCACGCTAGTAAACCTATTGCTCAGGCAGAGAATGAGGAAAAAAGCACAGCATATATAGCAGAGCTGATAAACGCATTAGAAGCAGCGGCATACAGAACGAAAGGATGGTAAATATGATAAACTGAAGAAACCAGTGTCAGACAGCTTCAGACCAGTGTTCAGAGGAGGGCAACTAAAGTAATAACTGGAATGGGTGGACTACAGTACCCAGAAAGATTATCAAAATTAGGGTTATTCACTTTAGAAAAGAGACAACTGAGGGGAGATCTAATAACTATGTATAAATATATCAGGGGTCAGTACAGAGATCTCTTCCATGATCTCTTTATCCCCAGGACTGTGACTGTGACAAGGGGACATCCTCTGCGTCTGGAGGAAAGAAGGTTTGTACACAAACACAGAAGAGGATTCTTTACTGTAAGAGCAGTGAGACTATGGAACTCTCTGCCTGAGGAGGTGGTGATGGTAAGTTCACTAAAAGAGTTCAAGAGGGGCCTGGATGTATTTCTGGAGGGTAATAATATTACAAGTTATAGTTACTAGAGATGGGTCGTTAATCCAGGGAGTAATTCTGATTGCCTGATTGGAGTCGGGAAGGAATTTTTTTCCCCTTAAAATGAGGAAAATTGGCTTCTACCTCACAGGGTTTTTTTGCCTTCCTCTGGATCAACTTGCAGGATAACAGGCTGAACTGTATGGACAGATGTCTTTTTTCAGCCTTACAAACTACGGGGGAGATTTATCTGGTGTAAAGTAGAACTGGTTTAGTTGCACATAGCAACCAATTAGATTCCACCATTCATTTTTCACAGCTCCTTTGGAAAATAAAAGGTGGAATCTGATTGGTTCCTATGGGCAACTAAGCCAGTTCTACTTTACACCAGTTTGATAAATCTCGCCCTATGTTACTATGTAGAATTAGGTGAAGTTCAATGAAGAATATTTCTAATATACACACAGGACACAAGCACCCGGACCTGCTGCTGGAGCACTGGAACTGCAACAGACATACAGTGAGTGGAGTGGCGCCCATGCCCGCTCGAAGTAGTGGGGGAGCTGCCAGCAGGAGCAGTCTTCATTTGTAGTTGTGCCACTGACAAGAGCTGATTGCAATGCACTACGGGGACATGCAGGTGCTTTATTGTCACGTGGGATGAGCTGCTGCCCACCCACAAAAAGGGAAGAGACAAATTTTCCATATATGAAA